>JAQFXY010000592.1:0-21995 GCA_034693865.1 Ceratophysella sigillata | reverse complement strand
TGATATGATTTCTCTACGGGTTCAGGTTCATTTCAATAAGCTCCTTTCTGGTCCCGAGCTGCCGAAGGCAGGTTTTTCTGTGTAGTTATTATTCTGCTCGTGATTGGTAGCTCTAGATTCCGTATACGGGCTCAAATACAGCTTTATTCATGATTTGCGTGTAAGTTGTAACCAGTTGAGCTACACAGATCCGTGCTTGGCACTGCTTCATGGGCCCGTTAGTGATCTAATACCGAGCTAGCAGAATCAGAAGTGTCACATTCCAAATGCGGGGTTCCATTCCAGGTTTGTTTATGGGACACCCTGTATGCATGGTAGCCGGGTAGTACGGCGTACGGCTTTGCATGCGCATTCAAACATAACAGCATGAGTGATATGTGCTTTCTGCCCCTATCCTCTGCTGGCTACTGTTATGTTGTTGTGCTTGTGATTCTTTTGCATTGGTAGATATTCTACCAGATGGATATGAATAGCGAACCACATCTGCCGAATTTCAAGTCGTTCTTTCTAGTGGTGGTGAACCTGTTAAGATTGGGTAAGCCTCCGTCGTCACACAGTGGCACATCTTCCTGTGTGTGTTGTTGGGCGTTCGGATTATAGCTCTTCCGCGGCGAAGCTTCTATCTTCGATCCTTCTGCTGATCTCCAATGCTATAGGCTTCAGTATACACACTCAACTTATTACGAGTGGTAGAGATAGCTCTTCTCCCGGGCATTTTACTGGCCAGATCTGAACCTGACCTCTGTCAACTGTGACAGTCGGACCTCCTCCACCCTTGACGCCTCACTCGGACAGTGCTTTCAATTCCCAACAACCAACGCCAACCTAGCAGGCTCACTCGAGTGAGCCCCGGCCACCCGACACTCTCGGGCGGCCAACTGATTTTTTCTCTGCCAAAGGTAGGTCAGGTGTTTCGTCACAACTCCGAAGTAGCAGCGAATTTTGCATTTTTTGTATTTCATTTACCAAATTAACAGTCTCTAGGTAACAATACACTTTATCACGTGCCATTAAATCGTGGTCGGTCAATTGCTCCCAAACTTCCGAGTTTGACTGAGCAAGTAACGACTAAAATGTTTTGACTAATAAGCGCGGTTAGGTTAGTTGATATCCATGTAGTTGAGTTAGGTAAGGGTTCCGAAACGCCCGAAACCTTGTTAAAGGCGATTCGGACAATTGACAATTGACCGGAGACCACATTCAATTGTGTAATACATTTTAAACATGGTATGGTTAGCATCAAACTCCATTGTGATTGTAATTAAATTAATATTGCGCGCAATGTGCATATCTGTATCAAGATTCTTTTAAAACCCGGCTGCTCTTAGATTGAAATGCCGTGTGTTATCAGTTCACTGTGTTAGGTTTAAGTTATTACTAATTTCTTAGTAACGGATCCACAAACCTAGATTTTTACATACTTATCTTTAGTTCGAACCTCAAGCTTAACTCAAATGGGATTAATAACGCATTTATTATACGGTATGTGATAATGGTTATCATAGGATACTCATGTCATGAAGTATGAAGTATGTAGTACATTAAGGCATCTTATCCCGAAATCCTATGAATGACCGATAAGTGTAATCTAGAAATGGAGTTCCGACAGAGGATGTTTTTATTTATTTACTGCGCTCAGCTCAGTCCATATTTCCAAGCATATATGTAGTACTTCCATCTTCCATGCACTTAATCGACTCTTACTCCCGTTGACCTTGCCTATGCAGTGCATAATGAGCTGCTTGTCGTCAGTTGAGCGAAATCATACATCTGGTAGGAAATAGTTTTATCTAGGTATTTAATGACTATTATTTGGATACTATTTACCTTAACCACTTAACCCTGTATCCTGACAGTAAAGCAATCCTTCGACGGAAGTATTTCAAGTACTTATTGTTAAGTATTGCTGAGGTTGCGTTTTCTGTCTTCGTGTGTCTCCAAAAAGTTGTGTACTATCAGAAGAAATAATACATAATAAAATAGGGAGCTGGAGTTTATTTAGCATCATCAGGCGGAGCTGTCACACTTGGGAATTTCATTTGTTTATGTAATTCCTAGTCATGGATTGCGAATTATCGATTTTATTCATTTAATGCCATTATTGTATTTAATTGTATGTAATTTTCCACATACATGTGTGTGGGAATGAATGTCATCATCGTATGGCCTCGTTGAGTCGATTTGTATGCTTGGGTTTCATTTCAGATATTAGAAATATACCAACAGCAGCAGCCTAATCTCATTGCAAAGATATGTATTCTGTGCAATGTATAGTTTTAGTCGGTCTTTGATATCGCATTTTGCACAGTTGGCAATAACGTCAATATTGGCAATTGGCAATAGCAATGAATAATGTGGTTGGTTGGGATTCGCGCATAGATTTTCATTCTGTTCAATGGATGCATTAAATGAATAGACTGGTATTACTGGCAGTTCAAGTACTACATAGTAGATACATGCGATAGAAGATGAGTTGAATTTTAAACCTAAATATCCCTAAGAGCTTGGGTTGGGAACCGTTTTCTAAGTTGACGAAGTACTAGCTTAAAGCCAATTCGCGTGCAGTGTGCAGGCTGTTAGATGCGATTGAATCGCTAATTAAATAGCACTATGTAGATATAGTAGCAGGTTGTGTTGTAGCATGTCAGTCCTTTTATTTCCAATTCTAATATACCCAGCTCTACAAACTAGGTCAGTCTCTAGAAGGCGAATATTCAACAATTTATTCGGGATACCGCAGCAGCGGCTATCGAACTGGTTCCGCTTCAAAAATGTCTATGCGTTTTCCGCCCAACAATGTGGCATGTGAGGGAAGGTGGGTTTCTGGACCGAAAGGAAGAGTTTTTCAACTTGAACTCCAAGTGAAACGACCGAATAGGCGTTCCTGGAAAGAGACGCGATCGCAAAGAAGATCACGCAGAGCGAAAGAACGCTTGATGGATGGATATTTCCCAGATTCCTCTTCATCAGATTCGGACAATTCGGCCAAGATGGAGCCGTACTGGAAGCGGAAGAAGGAAATTATGGAGCGTGATCGTCATTATTCTGTCCCCCGACGACATGGTAAAGTAGTCGGTGCTTTTGTGCCCAGTGCTTTCAGGCGGTCAATAATACATTTTTGCACAGTAATCTGGATTTTCGGGTTTCCGAATTAGGTAATGATGTAAATATCTTTTGTACATAATATACATCTGCATACTAAAATTGCAATCCAGCCATGTGCTACGTTTTATGAAATCTGGATAAAGTTATAAATATTTAATTAATTTAATATCTACTCGCTTTGCTGCTTGTTCGATTATTGTAATCCTACATAATTTATTCAGCAAGTAATACTATGGTTTTTTTTATTCATTACTGAGAGGATAGATTTTATACCAAAGCATAGCATGGACCATCGCCAACGCTCAATTACATTCATCGGCACAGTCAACATGTGCCAGTTGAAGGATTCTAATTATAGTATTGTTTTTCTGAGATAAGACATGTGTTTGAAATTAATGTTATGGTAATAGGATGCGACGCTTCGTTTCTTCCTTACGAGTGCATGCTCTAACAGTTGGCTTATTTATTCACAGTCAGTCGGAATTCATATTTCTTCAAATTCCTAGATTTCGAAAAATCTCTTGCATTACCACTGTTTTCGCATGTATTTCCAAATAAGCCAAATAAAAAAGTAATAGTTCATAAGTCATTTTCAGGAGTTAAACGGGTTTTAATTCTGCATTTCCTTTTAAATTCTCATTCCTTTAAGCTTTTTTGAGTTTTAATTTAACGGTAGTTTACTGTAAGATTAAAACTATGACAGTGTTAATCAAATCCAAATGCTGAATTTTATTGAATTCTTAATTGTTATTCTGAATTTTGAGAAGTTCGGATTTTGCTTCATTTGTTATTCTTGAATTTCCCTGTACGTAACTGTTAACGGATGACGTGTAGTGATAGTTCTGGAATAAATATGGACCCATGTGCGGAGTAGTCCATTAGGAACGATAATGAGCTCATAACTTAAAGTACAGGTTTTTTTAATGATAGGTTAAGGCTTATCTAGTATTCTCAGAAGGCACCTTCGGATAAGATAATGCTGACAGGAACGATTACTCAAAGTTTAACGGGCCGGGATTACGCTTAGGTAGTATGTATATTATAGTATTTTTTCCTGAACAATGTTTCTGTTGTCGTTGTCATAATAAAACTATCGTAATTGAAAGCTTCCTATTGACTTGCTTTTTAGATTTTTTTAAAAGACCGGGTTGGCATTTGGCATGCGTTAAGCTTAAGCAATCAAATGTACTTCACTCAGAATCTGAGCCAGGAATAGGTTATTAGTTTACCTGAGTTTACCTGCCTTGATTCTGCCTGCATTGTGGAAAAGCTAGGTATTCTTGATGCAAGTTCTATGAAGGTTTCTGGTGCAGCCGGAGATAGAAGCAGGAAAACCTCTTCGCTTATTCCTCCCGTCATGTAGAATAATCTGCATATGTGGTCAGTGAGCGTACTTAAATTAACTTCGTGTGGATGTATGTTCTGGGAAGGATAAAAGTTATAATGACAACCGACAACCCTCCCATTCCCATCATCTAAATTGCTTTTGTCAATCTCATTCTCATGTTTCCCATGTTTGTCCAAGGTAGGTGGTGCATAATAGGTTAAAGGTTTTGAGCATTACGGAAGAGAGACACACAGAAACAAGGCTCATTTCTCCCAAAGACCTGCCAACCTAAGCACATTCCTTTCAGTACCTGGCTCCTCCGCTCCGTCAGTTTTGTGTTGTGTCATTATTACCATTCCTGTAGTTTTATTACTTGGTTGGTTCACAACTCGCTGCTCGCAAAAATAGGAACGGAGCTTCAGATTTCAAAAATAAAAGTTCTATTCTTAACACACTGCACGCTTGATTTGATCGGAGTGCTTTGAGGTTCGAAAATAATTAGGCGATTCTTGAAACAATTATTAGGATTTATTCGTCGAGAATCGGAGTCAGGTTGCCAATCCTGGATGGGCATTGTTACTTGGGGTGTTAATTGATCCTTCTTGGTAGAAGAAAACGAGTACTACTTATGATGAAAACAAAGGTTGATTGTATTTATCTTTTGTATATTCTAGTGTCATATTCGAAGTTTGCTATGAGAGCAAACTCCGCTGTCTTCAGGTGTTGAAAGGTTTGACAAATTATATTATTGTGGTGTCTGTTTTCTAAAACGTAAAACCAGGGCACTCTCAAAGCCACAGCCTGGCTATCTCGTAATTCTGTAGTTCAGTTATTATTAGCGATAGTTAAGCTTTTGATGTATGCTGTAGTTTGTTGTTTTGATTTGTAGCTAGTCGTGTGGTATTCTTATTTTTGATCACGCATTATGTCGTGCATGTTTTCTACATTGCACACTGCTGTTCAAATTGTCATTAGCCACGTTAGGAGTATTTAAATTCTAGACGTTAACGTGTATAACTTTAAAGGCAAGGTCCTGGATGGGCGAGCAATTTTTTTAATAGAAATACAAGTTCAGCTACCATCTAATATGTACGATTTCTGCATCACGCATAACCATCTATCTAGGCGAGATGTTCATATGAATTAGCACCTCTAGTCTCAAGTTTTCGTTTCTGTTATGCCGTCATAGCCCGATGCTGGAGCGCCCGGAGCTGAAGCCGAGCTATTAGTTATCTCAAAATCATTGTTAAAACCCTTTCAAAAATAATGTTGCCACTTGTAATGAAGAGCGTTAGGTGTAGCTGGTAAAGAATTGAAGCACATTCTATTGTAATTATAAATCTTGGCATTTTACCAACTTCCGCATAACTCGTCACTCGTCCACCAATGACCATTGGCCAACGCGACACGCGACACTGCCACCTGCCAACTTCTTTTCACGACTATTTTAGAAGTCTTTGTTAATGGTGAATGCTCAGGCGAATTGGAGCAAGTGTGTCCTTCTCAGAATGCAGCAGGAAAGTCGGAGTTAAGCTGATAGGGATTTCAGGGAATTCGGTGTGGTTGTTGTTGCTCAATTATACTCTAATTTCGATCTGCACTTGCATTCGATCCAAACTGGCGACTTCGAGGTCTGGTCGTAGTCGTAAGTTACACGCATGTAGATCCTGAGTTGGATTAACCTAGACTTACTTAATACATATATTAGTGCACCGCTTGTTTACAGCAGCCTTTTTTCGTTGTTGTATTGTATGCTGCATGTGCCCTCAACTGCATTGATACAAAGTTCTGAATTGAAGCTTCAATAATTCTACTGATTCAATATTGCATGTTGCATGTCATTTGTTTTTAGTGTGTAATTTCCTGTGCTGGAACATATTTAATTGAATACTTTGTCATGTGTTTTGTCCGTGTGCATCTAATTTCATTATATTTTGTACATGAATACCATTAATCAAGTGCGATATTGTTGCAGGGATGAAACGTGGAGCCGAAAGGGAAATGGGATCACCACAGAAACGAGCGCGTAACTTAGGATATGAACTTCGAATCTTAATTCCTTCCAGGGTAAGCACTTGTATTTTTTCTGATATCTTGTATCTGTAGTAAATTCATACGGGACTCTGAAGTTGAGATGGAATTACCATAGACATATGAAAGGTAGCTATATATATACTTGCTTTGTTTATGTCTATGGGAATAACACGTTTGTTGTCCAGCAGTACTAATATGCGTCACTTGTAGTATATTCTATGTGCGAGGAAAGCTACAAGCGGCGCGTATTAGGGCTGGTACATAACATATTTGTAGTTAAAGACAATGCATTAATGAGTCGCACTAAATAAATGATTATATTGTTTGCCGAGTATTTTTGGTTTCAAGCCAAGTCTAGAAACCATATTCAGCAATCATAAATGTTATTCGAAATTAGCGATTACCTAACGTACAATACATAACGTATGCCATGCGAAGCCCTTATCCGCCTTTTCTATTAAGAAATTGGTAATATGTCGTTTTCCAGGTTGGCCATTTGCCATGTTGCCATTAAATGGAACATAAATATATATATGTAGTATCCATCCTGCGTTCCACATGAATAACAAATTTTGAAGTTTTTTGGGTACTGTTTGAATAATCTAAAATCGGTTATGGATTATAAAACAATGGGAGGGTGGGTTAAAATAGCCTTGGCATATTTGTCCTTACAAATAAACCGAACATTTGTGTAATTTTGGACTATATACTAACGGAGTGTTACAGGTTGATGAATCATTCAGGGTTTATCGATTCACCATTATCAATTACGAAACGTTTTACAAAGTAGGTTGCGAGGTCCTATGGAGGGGCAGTTGTCAAATGCTCATTCTTTATTTAAAGCAGATACTAGAGAGAAACGCGGAATGCTTAGATTGAGTGGAAAAAGTGTGAAATGACCACATAAAATAAAAAATAACGGTGTACCTTGTATTGAAGTACTTATTGATTATTTTGTGTTGTTTACATATTCCAGGTCGCTGGGTCTATTATTGGAAAGGGAGGGAGTAATATTACTCGACTTCGGGCAGAGGTACGTTCAAAATCAAGAAGATATACTTATTATTTGGAAAATATTTAATACATACAACACATTATTTCCTTTGAATTCGCAAACTATTTACTATAAAGCTCGATTTAATTATAATTTATTTCTGACCGTTGTATTTCCAATAATTGGTGTTATTTATTCTGCCATTTCCTTGAGTATTTTATTTGTACGACTCTATGACCGATTGATGAGTATGGTAAACTCTTTGCTGCAAAAAAGTGGTACTGGGGGAAGCATCGGTGAAGGGCTAGTACGTGATTTGCCATACTCATCAACTTCATGACTAAAAATATTAATCAAACTAAACGTAACATGTTTCCCATTTCTGACTTCACCGGGTTCAAGAAGCCTCTCTCGTCTTTCCAATCAAATTAATACTAGAGAGGAGTTGTAGAGTCAGGGAAATCCTTGTTTGTATTACGTTACTGTTTACATAGTATATTAATTGGCTATAATGCAAATGTCGGGACTATGGAAAGTATTATTCTGATATTGGGTCCCGTTTTGTGTTTTTTTCTGGTTGTTGGTGTCCCGTCCCGCTCCCACCCCGTCAAATCCATTGATCGCTCAAAACTCGAAAATGTATAGAACAAAGCATCCATCAGTGTCCCAGATTGCCCAGGCCCGGAACGGTAAAGCCCACCCATATGTCCACATTTCACATACCTAATTTATTTTAAACGTACAATAAGACTATAATTGATTGTGTATTTGTGATAAGACTGATATGACTCATTAGCTATACCTTCCTCATTCTTGTTGATCACACAAACGAAACTGCATAATACCTTCTCACTTGCTCGCATTCATTCCTATGTCGTATGCCTTCTCTACCTTCAACTATTTGGACCAACATTGTCTACTCTGCATTGACAACCTTCTTCTTGTTTGGCTTCTTTTCCTCTTTTTCAACTTTTTCAGTACATTTAGGTAACTAATAAGCTTGAAACTATTTTTTTTTTGCAATATTCGAGTAGTATGAACTGACATTGCTTTTCCAGAACTGCTAGTTACGTATTCAATTCCCAGAGACAGAAGGCTACGTGTTATTACATGTAATATACTAAAGGTTTTCCGTGCTTTCATTTTCACTGTGATATTGTAAGACAGATTTCTGGAAGATTGTGTCATTGAGTTTGGCATTTATATTTGGTTGACACTCTCGATTCGTTATGTGTAACCTTGAATTTCTATCGATATTTGTAGAGAACAGTTGTTGCTACCCGCATTGTAAATATCTTATATCGACAGTATCGAGGTCATTCACCGTACCGTGTCTAAGTTGATGCATGCTTACCGGTTCATGTCTGTTATGTTTCTAACCAAATCCCTACACTCACAACTTCTCTAACCGACCATTCATATGTAATCGATGTACCTTTCACCTAATCATTTTGCCCATCATTTTGATTTGCTTTGTAATTGCGGGGCTTATAATTACATTCAGACAAATTATTACAGACTGATTACAATTTCATCTGATGAACAAGACATCACGTTTGGTGTTCTTCATCAAATTGTGCCTCTTATTGAAGACGTGAGTTACCATACGCCTTGTTATTGTCGATGTATTTAATTAAATTGAGTGGATTTCCAAGCACATAAATTGACCTGTTACGCTGGTACTACTGTAGTCGTCTCAGGATCGAAGTCGTGGTGGCAGTGGGAGTGGCGATGGAGGTGATTCGGTGGAGCTTCGTCTCTTGTATCATCACACCCAAGTCGGATGTATTATTGGAAAAGGCGGAGCCAAAATTAAGGAACTGAGAGAGGTGCGTGTCGTTATTGATTGAAAAAATCTACTGCTTATATGCTATACTAATCTATGTACTATATTGTATATTTACTTTATTTCCAGACCACAAGTACACAGATAAAGGTCTATGGAACTTGCTGTCCAAGAAGCACTGATCGGGTTGTGGCAATCTCTGGACCCGTTGACATGGTTCTCAATGCTGTCAAGGAAATAGCGCTTCTCGTTATGGAAGTGAGAACCTGATTTATCTTTCTAATTTCTAATTTCTAATTAGTTGCATTAAACAAAAAATGTTTTCAAAATTCTTCCGGTTTGGACCACTGTTTTGTCATGTTGTACCGTTTAACATCTTAGGAGATTCCCTCCCCGACTGTGTAGAGCAACGCGGTTTATTTCTGTTGGTTTTGTTGTAGAATCCGCTCAAGGGGCCAGTGGATTCCTACGATCCTCACAACTTTGACGACGTTTTTGCCTCTCAATATGGAGGATTTGGAGAGATGCGAGGAGGTGGATACGGAGGTGGTGGTGGAGATCGTGGCTACGCTGGAGGTGGTGATCGGTACGGCGGAGGTCGTGGCGGGTCTGGTGGTCGCATGCTAGGACTCCCAAGAGGAGGTGGCAGTGGCCATCGAGGTGGCGGATATCGGGACGAAGGGCCTTCAGAGGGTCGTGGTGGCGGCGGTCGTCAGCATGGTAGTTATATTTCGATACTTACGATACTTAAGATTTCAATGGAAGTTGAACAAAATGTTGGACATTCTGATGGTGGACTTGAAACCGTGTGATAAAACTTACCTCAACAACAGAAAGGCATGGAGTTGTGGTACAGTTAACTCCGTGGTTCTTATTACGCCATTGCAGTCGTCTCAAGTCTTCTGACTCGTTAATACATATTGGAGCGTATTTGCAGGGAGCAACGGTGGGAGAAATGATGACTATGATGATTATGCGGATGAGGATCGTACGACCACACAAGTGACCATTCCAAAGGAATTTGCTGGGGCAATTATTGGGAAAGGTGGCACTCGTATTCGTCGAATTCGTGCTGAGTCAGGAGCTAATATAACTATTGACGAAGCTTTGCCTGGCGCGCAGGATAGAATTATTACTATCGTTGGAGGTAGTGGGCAGATTCGTATGGCCCAGTACCTTCTACAGCAGAGGTAGGTCCACGCAATCATAAAGGTCAAGTTATATTTAATCTTAGGTACATAGTAAAATAACTAATGCATTTGTTACTTTTGCTCTAGTGTGAAGGATCATGGTGATCGGAATAAGTTCTAGGCGTGGATCTAACGAGCTCTTCAGCACCCTGGCGTAGATAATTTTTATATTATTTGAATCAAGAAATGACCTCTGAATATACAAGATTCAATCGTCGATATACATATTATAACTAGTTATGTGAAAGCAGTATACTGTAAACCACAAATAATCCTAACCAACTTGGTCTTATTTACTGTGTTCTTGTTTTATTTTCCTGTTTTAATTGGCCTCTAAGAATTTGAAAGAGTATAAATAAAGTGCTTGGTTTTAACCTATGGAGAAAATAACCATTATATTTTTCTGTCTTTTTTCTCTGAATTGAAATAAGGAAAATGTTAGTGAAGTGAAAGAAGTGGACGGATTTTTGATTGATTTTGTGAAATATTTACCTTATATCTTCGATAGAATTTAGATCCATGTACACAGTGTAAGTGATGTCCAGCTTCTACCACAACCAGTACGGTTGGGCAATACCCTAAAAGCAGGTTAGGCATATCTGTAATAGGCAAGCATCCCTCCTGCCCAAGGTATGGGTTGGGCACGTGTGGTTCATTACTGGCAGGGTTTTGAAGTTCGTATCGAAACCGAAACATACTGCCTCTGTAGTTAATATGCATGGCTATTTCAGAAAGTTAGTTCCCACTTTTAGTGTTGCTTTTCATATCTACCCGAATAATTGATTTTACTTTTCTTGATCGAATGATTTGAAAATTTAAACGTGAGATTTGATATTTTATTTCAGGCAAGAAAAACAGAGTAGTAATATGACACATCCACGAAATATTCTAAATGCTGCTAATTACATCCAACATCTACTTATACACAGGGAGCTACGCCGTGTTTTAGGTTGACAAATAATAGAGTATAGGACACAATAACTATATATGTATGTATCTTCACTTTAACTCCTGTTAGGAAAATTAGTGTGCAGAGATTTGATTTTAAATTCTAAACTTCATCAATCGTCACTGCTTACCAGCAAGAATATGTACTATTCTGTTTCTTGAGATGTCACACACATAACTACTATATTATATCCATAGTACGTATTATCTTAGTCTTTTGATTGCTATGCTACACAAACGAAATTTACCAAATGTAACACACTAAATTTTACATTTTTTGCTAAAGACTCTTGAATTACTTTTAACTTTTACTTCTCGATAAAATATTAACTTTTTTTTAGAGGTGTGAAAAGTTAGAATTTTCAGTGCTGGAAATGGCCTTAATTAGTGTAGATTTATCCACGGGTAGAGGTTTACACTTTACTGACGTAATATGTCGAGTACTACATATACAATCTAAATGTGTCTTTATACAGAACAAGATATAACTTAGAAGTGAACAATTGGCATACAGCCTAGCCGGGACAAATAGAAACTATGGGCATCATCTAGAAGCAGTGCCAAATACAATAGTGTTTACATACTATATATAAAGCATTATCAGTGCTTATGAAGAACAACAGTCATAATTATCTATTTTAGGGCATAGGAAGTATTTTCTTCACAGTTGGTTCAGATTTCGAATCTCAAAAATCAGGGTTAAAATTGATTAATTAATAACCAATAAGCATAAATTAAAGCACCTGTACATAAAGTGAAGCAAATGAAAAGTTCACAAAATTCACGCTAAATTCACGGTTGAAGTATGCTTTGATGCCCGTATAGCATTACTGGAGCATGCAATCTTCACAGGCCTATTCCTTGGCAAGAGGGCTTTCTCCACTTTCTCCCGAATTAGACATGGTAAAGTGCAGAATTAGAAACATCCATATTCATGAGTGCCCAGGTAATGAGGCAGAGAGTGCGAGAGAGGAATCTTAATTTATTTCCATATGAACCATAATAATTAGACTAATTATTAATTAGCCGTCTCTGGGAATAACCCCGGGGGCTTCCGCACGCCGTCAACCTCTTCCTACGCAATCCCACGGAAGCATGTGGGCAGAATCATTCAAACTGTAGTGCAGGGTCGGGTTTCAGGAATCTGAAACCATATGCGGTATTGCGCCGCTACATCTGATTTCAAATCCCTAAGCAATCCAAAATTCAAGATTCTTTAAATTTCGCTGCAATATCCTGATTGAATTAATTTGATCATTAAAATCCAGTAATAAATTATGTAAGATTTTGAAAGTTAAATAATCTTAAATTATCGAGGAATTCCTACGAACAGCCGCCAAAACCGAGCCTGTTGTGTGTGCCTGTGGTGCTGGGCTAAAGGGAATGAGAATGAATGGTAGGGAAATTAGAGGCTTCCTTTAGAACTGACTCCATTGTTGGGACCGATGCTTCGTTTTCCCAAAAATTCTGACCCCATCATCCGCCGCTTGTTCTCAACGACTTGGGACTTGAGGCTGGAGGCCCAGGGAGAGCCCAGCCCGTCCAATGACCAGTTATTGTACAGACCAGCCATGATCATTCGCCCCCTCTCCGCATCCCCGCCCACGGACAAGGGCACTCCGGCCCGCTTGCCCAGAAACTCCGAACCCAAAGCCCGTTTCAGATAGAATCTGTTCAGAGAGCCCTCGGGTCCCTCACCGCTCTCGGTAAAGGGCTGGAAAGTTCCAGTGTCTTCTTCCATGTCGTGCTCGACAGGAGTCTTGCTCGCTCGTTTGCCCAGGAATTCAGAACCAAGTCGCCGTTTCTTACCCAGAAACTCCGAACCCATGACACGCCGCTTCTCAAATGTGAGTCCTTCAGCCGGATCTTCATTGTAGGGAAGGGATGATCTATTTAGACAAACAAGAGTAACACTGGCGTTAGACGGGATAACAGGAGACACAAGGTGTGAAGTGTGAAGTATTTGCATATTGGACACTATGCGCCATATCCTGCGAACAAACCTCTAGCTATTCCAGAAGGACATATAAAGTTTTACGATATCTTGCTATTTTTACGCTACGGTGTATATTTTGTATGTATTTTAAATATACGGAAAACTGGAATCTGCATGATCTTTCGCCGCCGCCACCTCGTCCTATGTCGTTAAAACAGTGAACTCAGAACTGTCCCTTGCGAATAAGACCGTTTTACGAGTACGATGATCCAGCGAAAGTACAAAGTGTCTGCAGGGCATAGAAGCAAGTGAAACCAGATTTCAGGATGTAATTCAAGAGCTGAGATTACAAAAATTCTTACTACTTTTCTGGAACACTGTTGAAATGGGCCTTTCTTTACTTTCAGATCTACAGGTTGTTCTAGTTTCAGTTAAATCGATCCAAAATAAAATTCTGATCAGAAATTGGTATCTACGTTCAGAGTTAACTTTTCTCGTAACCTACTTTCTTTATTCACGAAATGGAAATTCGAAATTCAAATGAGTAGATCGAACCCTGGATACTTTGTATGCTTCCCTTGAGGTTGGGCCACAATAACACTCCGAAATATCAGCTGCATTTTCTACTAGCCTCCTCCTCGGTTTTGTATCAGACAGCATTTCCATTCATTCGCATGTTCCGGTTCACAGCTATTTACTTGCTACACAGTTACCAAAAGGTTTCCCATTATTCACTAGGCTAGCTATCTCCTGTCGTATCGGCGTGTACCTTGAGGCAGTTCATTAGCGTGTCAGGCATAATTTGTCATTCCTTATTCGTATTTGGGCGTTCCTCTAAATGACGCTATGTTAATAAAAGCTGTCAAAATCTGCTCTTTCTCAACCTCAATTCCTATCTACCTATGTACTTCTATACTACATAGTAGTTAAGCTTGTTTTTTGGATCGTGAGTCACGGATTTCCTGACGATATTTTCTCAGGAATTTAAAACCGCGATCCGATCCAATTTTACCCTTTTCGGAACCGAGATACGTTTTAAAAATTCGCTTGTAACTGCAATATGGCTAAACACGTCTCTAGTACCCGACCGGCACTTTCGGATTTTAAATTCGGATCGGGAGATATAAAAAACTGAAAAACAAAAAGTAAATTGTTGCGAAAAATAAGATATTTTAAGGGCAAGGACACTCGGTGAAGAATAGAACGGACACCTTCGTAGTTCTAAATGAACGTTGAAAACATCGGGAAAATTGAGACTTTTAGCGGAGAGCCTTATCTGATTTGTCCAAAGTTTACGGCATTTTGAACTTTTATTCCAGAATTATTTCCAAGTGATTGGAATGTGTTTCTATGTATGAGATTTTGACTGAAACTGTTCTAATTTCTGATTGATTTATGTACAACTTTTTTCCGTTGGTTTCATATACTTACATTTAACACAGTCGTTTCTATGTATAATCCTACGAATACAACATAAGTTGTTCTTGCTCAGACACAGGAATATCCTGTCAGTTTTATGTGAATATTGCATCTAGATGTTGAGGCTAAAATGTTCTGTCTTCAGCGGCTCGTGCCGATCAGGAGCTCCATACTTTCTCCTCTGTGAATATCTAATGTCAATCTTTGAAACAAATAGCTGTTTCCCTCTGTTCTCTGGAAAGCGAAAACTTTTCTGAATCTGCCTCTCGCCCGCAGCGAATTATCAAGGAGAATGATGGAGAGTGCTGGATCAGTTTCCATTTATATTTATATTCCTGCTGAAGCAAATGTTTTAGAATGTCACTCAAGAGCTGGATGTCTGGAATCTCCAGGCCTACTTAGCCGCTTCTCAAAGGAATTTCTACTTTAGCCCTCGACTCTGACCTTAAGAAAATCCAATTCTTGATATTATCGGAGCTGAAGTCCCAACATCAACAAAGGGGAACCATTAAAATGAAATAATGATTATATCAAAGTCTAGGTTCTCATGAAATTCTAAACAGGGAAACCCACCCCGTCTCAAGGTACACCAGAACTTTTAGAGTGTTGAAGATGGCTTATGATTTATTCCGTTTGTTTTCTATTTCAAATGTACCGAGGCCTTTGTGTTGAGATTTGACAAAGTATGTTATTGAACTTACCGTTTGCCAAGAAATTCTGAGCCGAGTCTTCGTACCGGGCGGAAGGGAATCCCGTCTGAGCCCAACGACGACTCCCGTCTACCGTAATGAGCATTCTGTTGGTTGTCATTGGGATATGGAGAAAACAAGTAGCGATCTAGTAAGTACCTTCCTCGAATTTCGTCGGCCAATTTCCCTGGAATAATTGCAAAATTAAGCATAGAACATTGAGTCCTGACTAGTCAAACTATGTAGAAATTCTTTTGTATACCCTCCAAGTTCTCAAACCCAGTATTCAACGCAATCATTTTAATTATTGTACCATAGTGCTGCTCACAACGACTACCTCTGCCATTTCCATTTATATAGCGTACTTGAATGCACTTTATACATCAATATTTGTCTTCCTTCGTTTTAATGTGGATGCTTTGCAAATCACAGTGAAAATCTTGAAAATTCAGTGCTTCGATTGTCGTATGCGAAAATGCTCACCTTTATATAAAATCCGGGTTTACCGACCGCTTTCTAAGCCGGAGCTCTTGCAGTCTTTTAGTGCTATTTCTATATTTATTATCTCTTCGTTATCGTTACATGTTAATTGGAATCCGATATACAGTTTATTTGTTTCATAGTTCGGCTACACACTATTTACAAATTCGCGACTTTATGGAGGTCAGTGAAATCCAAATCCATGTCAACAACTATTTTTACTCCAGGCTAAATAATTATCTGTAATTCACTGTTTACAGACTCCGCGTTTTGAGAGAACCTACCGTATTATTCTTCGAAATTAGAGTTTCCAAAGCAGTGAAGCACACAATGTAAATTATATCCACACCGCACGCATTAGCATTCATGCGTAGATACACTGAATGTATACATTGGAATAGGAGATCGGAAGTTTATTTATTACTGCTCACAACTTGGATCACAACTACTAACAGGAAACACAGTCTGGCATGTGGTTCAGTATGCATTAATAAGAATTCTGGGCCTTTTTGGCAAGAATCCCGGGCCTAATGCCTTCCATACCATTATAGCTAAACTAATAGTAGCTAAAAGCCAAAATAGCTAATAAAAAACTTGCTAAAAAATAATAGCTAAACAGTAAAAATAGCGAGGTGGGCAGCACAACTACAAATTGGTTCAGGTGGAATAATTGTAAAAAAGGTTGGAATGGTGGATAACGAGTACTGCGTGTTTGGAATTGCATTTGAGCTTAAGATTAGCAAGCTGAACAGAGTTTGAGTTAAATCTAAATCCAATTTGCTGTTGCCAAGGGAAGTGAGTTGTTGACAGAACTTTGAATTTGCGACGTTCCGTTGCTTAGCAGTTTTTTGCAGGATTCACCTAAATAACAGGTGACCCGTTGAGTGTGACGTCGTGACGTGAGTGACCCCAAGTTTGAACTTGTCCTTACTTGTGAGCTAAAAAGCTTAAGTTGAAAATTTCTGGTTAACCGGTTGAGAATTGCTCGAGTTATCCTGCACACATATTATGTACACTCATTTTGCCTAATTCGATATTCGATTCAATTAATTATGTAGTGGCTTGGTTGTCAAGACCCCTTGACTACGATAATAGACAAAATCATGGAACAAATACATGAAAAGCTGTAATAGGGAAGGCATGTAGGTTTACTTACGACTTTCATCTCCTGATCGACTGCTGGATACAGGGAACTCCGGAGAACCAGCAAACACAGCTTTGGATATTGTAAGGAGAACTAGAAGTGAGCCCAGAAACCAGTCAGCTCTCATCTTAAATAAATTGATATTTGAAGATGTTCTGGAAAAAAAGAAATAAGACATGGTGAGAATTGGGTGAGTGATGTGGCGTAATTTGTTGACAAGTTTTCATTTTTGGATTCCGCTTCCTAATTATTTTCTAGCTTAGGAACTGAAGGAATCTAGTATGCTTCATTGCGATACAGCTCGTAACAGCGACGGTTCATAAAACCGGTGAAAATTCATAGGTGTTGCATTAATAGAAGTAGGAATTCAATTCAGATTTTTCTCAATCTAAGACTTGTTTGTTTAGAAAAACAAGTGAGACTGAATTTTGACTGGAACGAATAGTCGTGACTCGTGGGGCGCACTGAAGTCAGGCACTGAGGCCAGGTATCGCACGTAAACCGCTCATTATTCCATAAGTATTCCTTGTATCGGCTTCAAAATCATTTTTATTTAACCTTTCATTTAGCTTCCTATTCCTAGAATTCAATTTCAAAATATGCTTTCCACTAGCCATTTCCGTTTGAAAAGGTTTCCTAGAGAAAGTGAGCCCAAGGCTAAGGCGGATGTTCAATATCAGGCATTAGATTATTATAGGCACTTTTACAAAACAACCCTGCTCGGGTTTTATTTGCAGTAAATGAATCTCAAAGTCAATTTCATCTGTAATTCCTTGCATAACAAAGTACCGGTGCTATCCAGGCTAACCGCACTGCAGGCTTGAATGAGAAGAGAAGGGGACTCTTCCGTCGTCCGTAGGCGTATAAATAATTCAATAGGCAGAAAAAAATCATTTAAGCCTTTCCATAAAACCCATTACTTCATTTCAACCCTTTGTGCCAAATATTGGTGGAGAAAGTTGCGTGGTGAAAGTCAGGCGGAGGAGTATACATAATTCCCTTTTCTTTTCCGCCTAATGCGTTTTACCACTTTGAGCTCCCAGAAACCGTAGCACACGTACCAGCATCGTTGCAAATAACTCCAGAGTATCGCAGCACATGATCATTTATTCACGAACGCATACGTTTTTGCATGATTTTAGAGATTTCGGAACTTTTGGCGGCGCAATGCAAGAAACATTATTCGAGTAAAACGTTCATTCACTAACGCCGGTGTTGTGTCAAAATCTTTCCTGTGGTGTGCGTGCACGGTAGGTAATATTCGTTGAACAATTGTGGTTAGTTCATTTTAATGAATAGAACTTTTCAGATTGAAAATCAGTAACTTTTGAATCATTTAGAATTTCCATGTCATTTCGAAAAGAGGTATTAGTTTAAGATACACGCTCTGTAGCTCTATTTAGTAGGTATGAATTTTGTCATAGTGACCTTTTGTCAATCGTTTGAGCTAGAGTCCAAGTAGATACGAAATGGCTCGTGCACGACGTTGGAAAGCTGGTATTCGAGAGTCCAGAGCACACAAAAGTTTAAGCTATCTCTTGATTTATGACTAGCTGGAAGCCGGTATCAAATTATGCAGCCGCCTAGCTAATCAAGAGTTTGAAATTATCCGTCTGCCCGGTTTTGAAGTTTGGCAAACAACCATAAGCGAAAAGATGAAACCTAGTGTTTGACTTCACAACTGCAGCAGGAATGCTGCAATTCGCTTAATGTGATTCTTCAAACTACTGAAATCCGACTAGGAATTCATAATACAACTTGAACCTATCTGTAGATTTACAGTATAATCATACGTCAACGTCTAATAATTAAAATATCAAATAGTATGAGGTGAAGATCGTGAAGATCTAGATTAACGAAATAAAAAAATCACAAAAAAATACAGAAATTGTAAAAGTAATTCACCAATTCCACACGTCAATAATTCCAGGTGTCATGCGCTCATGCGATCTAAGTACTTCTAATTATTTTCTCCGAAGCGTTTGAAGCGACGCTCGTATGAAGACACGGAGCCTGAACAAACCATGTTGAATATTCTGCTTACAGATAATTCTAAATCTAACTCCATCCTTTCAACTACTTCTGTTTGCGTAGTTCTAACTAAAACTGCCTCTCAAAGTGGGTTTTAATTCCAGCACTTCAAAGTTTTCCAATTCCCACAGGGGATTTTCCATTAAAGTATCTAAGTACAGGTCACATGCTTGGAATTACTGTTAACGAAAACTAAGCTAAATACTCAGTCCACTGTTTCTGAACAGGGCGTATATACTTACCTGCTAAATATCTTTGGAATATTTTATAAGTGCCCAAATGGTTTTACAGTTAAACTTCAAAGTCATAATATTGATGTTTCGTAGCTACTTGTGTCTTGTGTGTCTGTGACGGTATATATTTAGAATTCAATTGCGCATTGAGCTATTCAGCAGTTACCTACAGCTATGGTTTTTAACTGTAGTCAAAGTGATTCAAGTTCATTTCAATAGAGCAAATAATTCATTAGGATTTGGGTTTGAAATTATAATGCTCTAGATTTAGAAACAGAATAAATAAAGTACCTAGTGTAAAGCATTTAATTGATTTGGTCGCTAAAATTTTCTGTAATGATTAGACGTAAGTAGTTTTAGGCTACACCTTCACAAGTGTAGCAGTTCCGATCCCGGCCTCCGCTTTCATGAAAGTACGTGTCCGTATCCGTGTATCGTACTACGCAAGTAGTAAGTACCTCCAGCAACAAGCTTTCTTCTGAAATGATATGTTTTTTGAATTAAGCATTTAAAACGATACCTAGACTAGATTATAAGTGCAATTTAAGGCCCAATTGACACTAGGCCCAATTTACCAAATCAAATTGACCAGGCTCAATTAACCGCGGACCGGACATTTCAGAAATTATGTTCAAGAAAAACACTAATTAACCGAGCGCAAGAACTCCTGGATTACAAAATTGCCCGCTGGGACACGCCAAGGTTCAATTTTCCGATATAGTTGCCAGCTTTGTTATATAACTTGACAAAACAGATTCCAGACATGAAGTTTAGGGTTAAAAGTTCCAATTTTTCATTAACATTAAAACATGGTTTATCATAATATAATACATTTTGCACATACGATAGACTTTTGCCAGTATGTCTCATGTCTCCCTTGACACCTATATTAAATCCGGTTCTTAAAAGTTGAGCGTCAGGCTTACTTGAACTTTGCGGAAGATAATTAAAATTCAGGTTTATAATCATGGATCTTAAGACTTTATCAAATGATTGATTGGATCCCCTGAGAAAGTCAAGGCCAATATTTGGGATTGAATTCCTAGCCCAGTTCCTCAAATAGGCACAAAATGCTTACTAGACAGCTGTAAGCTGACAATTCTCTCGGTTTTAATTTAAGATCCAAAAATAAACTGAGTGTGAGTAGAGTATTCTGCTGGGCACGGAGCTAAAGGCAACTCTCGTATAATTCCTAAGTCTACACTCAACGACTCGTTGTTCCTTGTTCCAGAAGTTAACCCAATTAGCATTTGGCATTTTGTAATGATGTCAAGATAAGTTTGAGGTTGTAATCCTAATAGGAAGGGCATGTGCTTAACTTGGGCTAAAGAACAACCATCTAGTAAATTGGATTCCTATATGTAACTTAATTCTCTGCTGTAATTTGTAGCATGCATGTACGAACAGTGTGTGTACCGCACTGGCTTTTGCTACAGAAATGCACTTTCTCCAAACCGCTGACGATGAGCCCAATGCATTCTAAGCTTTTCCGCTGTCATCGAGAATCGGTTTGCCAAAGCCAGAAATTATATTGTGTTAGACCATTATTTTTAGATACCGCTCGCGCTCTTGTGACGGCTAGCGGTTCCGGGTCATTAGAGCCACAATAATAAGTAAGAGCCAACTAGATTCTTCAATAATTGCGCCCCATCAATTGTTCCCCGCGCGCTGTGATGGTTCAGTTATGCTATTTGAATTACATTTCAGCGTTTCCTCAAAGCCTAACCTAATCTGACTCTAAGTACTTAAATACGGTACAGCCAAGACAGGCGGGCAATAGAATGCTATTTCATTTCATCTGTGTCGTATCCGCAAACCTAGCAACAACATTGAAGAGACACAATTGACTTCGGATGGCTAAAACAATAAAGGGAAAATAGGAAGAGTCGCATCACGATATGAGCCACACAGTAAACTAACTAAGACAATAGGAGCCACAGCACTTCAAGGCAATTGTGGCAATTTTCTTTTTGTCGAGCAAGGATATATTTTCTTCATTTAATTATAAGCTAAAGGCATATTTATATCAATACAGTTAATTTACGGATTATTTACGATCATAAGGTAATTCGTAGAAGGACAACTCCCATCCCGCAGCACATGACGAATTATGAATCTTTGTGTAAGTTTGTGTCGGAGTGAGAAAAGTGCCAGTGGCACTGCATGACCGGAGTTCTCATTTCTAAAGCCTTGGAGAAAGTACTAAGTACAATCATCGTCATGCTGTACAATAACAGTAATTCATACTAATAACGCGATAAAAAGTGCACGTGGTTTAAAATTCGGAATAAGTATTATGTGAAGACTTGGCCTCCCTTCCTTCTGCTGTGGTTGATTATATCTGGAGAGCATAGGTTGTCTTAAGAAACTCCTGCTGCTTCATTAGATCAGGTAACTCCATTACTTGAGTTTCCACGATCTAATTAATGAACTGAGCCCACTACGCTAATGTAATTAATTAAACCATTGTTTTGTTTTCATTACCTACAATAACACTTCCTCGTTTCTTCACATTCCGCTCCGAATTTTCAAATATTGTACTTATAGTTGCCCTGCGGTGAAAGTTAAAAGTTACCCACAAAACCTTCCCTGCCCTGATTACAAATGTATTATTAATTACTATTTTTTAATTTTCAATTTAAAAAAAACGCAGAGTATAATTTTATATTAACAAGTGTT
>JAQFXY010000591.1:0-21997 GCA_034693865.1 Ceratophysella sigillata | reverse complement strand
GCGCGCCTCCCCAAATAACCCACTCAAATTAATTTCACCAGCCTCATTATTTCCCTTCATGTGACCCAATATCCCCGACTACAATTATTCCATTCAGATCAATAATATTATTACAGTAAACACAGTCTACAATATGACTTACAACTACATCCCCTCCTTATTCACATTACCTGCCACGCCAAATGCATCAATCCCAACAAACCGATCAGTTGCTCCAAAAAATATTTACCCACACACCTCATTTGTTCCCCTCAATCATCCTTCCAAGCCCTTGACATCCTCTTAATCCAATCAAACAAAGTTTATCACGCACAATATTACTCGAATATCTCATTTTCACCCAACCGATCCAATCAGTACACCAATACATCCTACTACATATTCATGCTCATTCACTGCTCATGCTTCCAACGATCAGTAGGGTTATCCATTTCGGTCCCTCAATTATGCGACACACGCCCAAATAACAAGCACCACCTACAATAAACCATCATTACATACCAATTATGCACTCCATTATGTCCCCTTAATACCAAAATACATCTCATTTTACACGATCATAGCATTGATTACAATAATCAATACCGCCCCATTCGTAGTTATTCGCACCAGCAACTCCATTAATGACTTATCATTGTCAAATACCTCCATAAAATTCATTTACAAACGATCAATAGCACCAAGCATTTCGTCACTGTACAATAATTTACAATCTACATGACTCAAAAATTACCATTCTACGAAACAATATAATATACGATCAGTAGGGTCACGCCATAACAGTCGGTGTTTCAATGCATTTATTACCGATCAATCAATATCTCCAACCCTACCCGATTAGAACCTACATTAATAATCCAACTCCTATTACGATCACACTACATACCTATTTTAACCCATCAAACATTGTTTCACACCAAATAAAGCAACTCTTACAGTCCACTTACCATTCGAATCACACTTTTAAATTTCACGTGTTTTTTATAACCCTCATTGATCCTCACCAAGACCTTTTTTTTCCAGCCCCACCCAATTTAAAAAAATCAAATGATCACAACCCGACTTCAAACAATTATTTCATATAGATCACATCAAAATAAATCCCGTTTGGCTTTGCAAGTTATCCCTATTCGCTATTGTTGTACAATTATTAACCATATTACATTGTTTTAGTACACCCATTTGCAACCCTCAATTTTGACCTTACACAACTCGCTACAGCTGGTACTACACATAAAAGATCATTTATCATACTACTCACCTTAAAAATAAACGATCAATAGCACACCGCATGCTCTTCCATCTCCCCTAATAATCTACAATAAAATTGAAACACATTTGTTGATTCAATAATTCTATCCTTTCCATTAAACTATATTTATATCACAGTAGCAAGATCACATCATCCATAAATGAGCCAATACAGGCAGATCACATACTTTTTTACGATCATATTGATCCCATTCGCCAACCCATGCACGCCCAAATCTTCACCCTAAATGACTATATAAGCCCCCCTTTGAACTCTTTAAAACCACATATTTCACTCACTTTAGTCATACAATAAATAAACTACCCCTCCTGCAATCCATTCATACCTCATTGTAATTCGCGTGTACTCGACTTTTGTCGAAATTAAAAAATTATATATCCAGCCTGACCATAACCTTTACCGTATATAAACTAATAAATCACATATCAAAGATCCTAATCAAATCAGTTAATTAATCCAGAGGATAGATCATCGCCATAATATTTTATCCCAAATATATCTCCTGCATTAATAATATCCTCATTATACATACCCATAAATTACCTCCTACATCAATGATTGCGTGTCTCGCATAATTATTCCTTAAAATTATAATATCTGATCGCCAAATGCTGTCCTTAATTTTATCATCTTTTACACTTTCTCTTACTAATAAACACCACGTTACAATCATCTTTAACCCCCAAATATACATCACACAAACTCATTGCAACCATCTTAAGTTGGTTTACGATCCATCGGCTTTCGTGATTCTCCAGCATCACCGATTTGCCATGATCATATTTTAGTCCACATTTAAACCTTCATTAATTATCCCTGATTCGTTCAAAACGTATATGCGCTAAATTATTACAACGATCGTCATATTATCATGCATTTTACGTACAAACAATCCACCTATAAACGCATTTAATATTCTCATCCAAACTTGATTACAAACGATCACGTCAACTGCCTCATAACTTAGAACAAAAGTATAACCGCATTCAAAGTAATGCACCAAACAGATATAAATTACCGATCATTATTCTGCATTTCCCACAATTGTCTAGTTACCGAGAAACCAGGTCCTAAAATATTAAGTTTCCAAACCCTAGCATGCATCCCCTCCCACGATCACATTATCATCCATTTCAAAGCACTTGTTTTTTTTATAACCCCAATCTCAATTTCATTAACATTTCCTAGTAGAATCTCAATCACCACATTCAACACCATGCCTCATGATATGTGAACCATAACATCCACATCATTCGTACCAATCCCACCATTTCACTCACTGCATTATTTTATAACTCCCGATCCATTCACACTCATTACATCCAACTTCCCCAATATCATACATCTGTAGGTCTTCTATATTCCCAATGTATTAAATTCCATTCATTTACATTATAAACCGCCTCAATTCAATTTTTTATATTTGCATTCGATTAATATTCAAATTGTCAAGCCAAACTTATCAAATAAATATATCCAATATACATAAACGACCGCATCAACTCATCTTATGTCATCTCTTCCTTCCATCACATTCGACCTCTACGCCACTAATTGACCACTATCAATGAGCCTATCCTAACCCTACAATCAATAATACCAGCTTAAATTAAACGTCAATAATCACTTTTCCTACAAAATGTCACTGCATAAACTTATCAATGGTCTAATAGAATGTGATCATGACCCGCATACTAATCTCGATTTTGTGTTTGACAACTAATATTTTTTTACAGAAATATGTATCACACGATCCCATCCGCTCGGCTTCCCAAATGCTACGCAAACAATTCCACAATCAATTCCAAATATCATAATAATTAGCCATAATACCATTGGAGTATAAATTAACTCAATAATGTGCACGCTTAAACATTTAATTTTCAAACAAACTAAAATACATTAAGAATATAATTACCGTAAATACACATACCGTTTCATTCATAATTATCATTATTCTATCCGATTTTTAAACTGCTACATTGAACGATTCGATTATTACAGTTATTATTTTTTACCTCTCACCAATAATTTCATTTACCTATGTAACAGCCGAGATCAATGCGTATAATCATGATAGTCCTCATATGGATTAGCTTACGTCTTCGCGTGCTGCGCACGCTCATCCTCCATCCCACCCTATATCTCATTAAACAACATGCATTTTCTTATTACAGGCCTGTTAGCGTATGTTTAGCCTAGTTCCATCGAACACGGTTTATATGTGACAACATTATTTTAACTTTATGTTTTCAATAATTAATTCTCACAAACACATTCACACAGCTTCACACCAGATACTCAGATATATATTCTATATACAAACAATCTTTTCATGATCTCATAATATTACTTAATTGAAATATAATCCATCCATCCGCCACAGTTGGACCTATATTAACGATCTATACCAACCCCCACAAACCATCAAAACGCAGATTCCAAGCACAAATTACACATCAATAATTACTTTCGCTTCTTTATAAATTCACACAAACCTATCAATGCTCTCTCAGCATGTGGCTGTTTCCCGCTTATTAAACACGATTTTATGTTTGATACATTATTTTTTAAAAATAAATTTATATTACACGATTCTATTTACTCGGCGTCCCTACTACCATGCAATCACTCACAATAACAATTTAAATGATCACTATAATTAGATATATCATCATTGATGACAATTTATTTCCCCCGATCGATCATCTCAGTGTAATTAAATAGACTAATATTCTGCACACATAGCCAATAAACAATCAAATTTACCGAAATATATAATACATGTACCACATATGACTTAACCTACTAATACATACTACATCTTCCATAAATTAACCGATCAACAAATTAATGCATCAATCAATTCGGGTTTTACAATTATTAATTTTATTCACTCCAAAAAAATCTAGTCGATGGAATAACAAATAATGATATACTATTATGTATAATCATTTGTAAGATGTGAACGATAGCACCAGTCAATATATTCCTCCTATGGTTTAGCTTACGTCTTCGCGTGCTGCGCACGCTCATCCTCCAGCCAATCAAACACGGCTTATGTGTGACAACTGAAGTAATATAAAAGTAATATTTCCACACAAATTGAATCAGAAAGCCGCTCAAAATATATTTAATATATACAAACAATCGCTTTTTAATCTTATTTTATCAATTTACCCAACTAAGATCCATCAACTTATCATTATTCGGCCATTTTATAAAGACCCTATTCTAAGCCCCCATATAATTATCACAACAGACATTCCCGGCATAAATTACGTACCAATAATCGTTTACCCTACCTAATAACTCCACATAAGCCTAATAAAGGTCTCCCACTTTGTGATTATCACCCGCCCACCAAACACGATTTTACCTTCGGCTAAATTTTTTTTTTACATTTAAATTTATACCTCACGATCACAATCACTCAGACTCCCAAATACCACGCAAACAATATCGTGATTAATATAAACGATTATTATAGTTAGCCATACGTACACTATTGAATAATTATAGTCTCCATTGAGCCATATTAGTGTAATTAGTTAAGCCCAAACTTAGATCACATGGCCGTTAAATGATCCAAAAAATCCTTAAACGTATAATATATACACCCCCATGAATATAACTACTATTATATACTACCTCATGTATCTACTATTCGATCATTCCGTTTTCGAACTTGTTTACCTAAAAATTAGCTCGACTTTTTACCAATGAAATCCCTATTAATTAAGTAAACATATCTTAACAATTATAAAATGTATTTCCGAGGTAATTATTTATTGGAGACTCCAATTAGCTATCCCTATAAGGACTCTCGAATCAAACATTAATCTAACTGACACGATATATTTACAAACCATGTGTCATGTAGAAATAAGCAACTCAATTAATCAATCAAATTTAAAAGGAATACAATCACAATGTCCCTTTTTTTATTTATATCAAATCCATGTCGGGTATTTTTTAAAATATATAAATATTAAATAATATACAACAAAGCTGACTTTTAGTTACTGGCTGTAATTCGATTAAACATCTCTTAGGCTGCAGAACATATGCGTAAATCCTTTTTACCCGGTGATATTAACTTTTGTTTTTATAACATTGTCGTTATTCTCCCCGTTCATGCCATAGTCACCTAAAAAAAAGATATCAAAAGAATCCGTCGCAAGAAGATCACCAGAATCCGGTTCACGCGTAAGAATACATTTGGTCGATAATGTTGGACCATAACACGTGGTATAAATACCTAAATTTATCTCGCAACTATAATTACTAAATTTCCCCCTGGAATTTCCCCCTGGAATCACATAAATCAACCCAAATCCGAATTTACCACCATCATTATCAATTAACTTCCCCGACTTCGTTCGAAGCTCAGACACAAATTCAAAGGCTATATCTTTTTTTGTATTAGCTTCTTCCAAGTTAAACTGCGGATTGTAGAGATACAAGGTAGCCTTGGATTGTGGATCGCCTCGTTCAAAGTTTTCAAACTCAAGATCAGTAATTAAGCCGACATCCACGACGGGATTATATTTCTCATACGGCAAACATTTATCCGACTGTTCAGTTCCTGTAATATTTACGCTCGCGCGAATAACATTATCGCCAGCATTATAATCCATGCCTTCTCTTCCGCTAAGATCAATATGCAGCATGTCGGATGCATTTAAGTTGCCTGCCTCTAAGTTGCGAGACAATACACAGCTTGCAGTTGTAGTTGGACCTGCGCACGTAGAATAATCGGATAAAATAATGGAACAATTCACATCACTAAACTTGCTTGCAGAGTCTACCCCTGGAGTCACACTGATGCTTTTAATACCTGACGCTCCGTCTGCAATATCCAACAATATGCCTGCATTGATTCTCTGCTCAATTACAAATTCAAATCGAAGGTCGAGCTTTGTATTGGCAATACCAAGGTCAAAATTCTTATTTCCCAGCGAAAGATCATAACTCGAAATACTGCTTTGATCAGATGAGTTGGTAAATACTAGCCCCGTAAGAAGACCAACGTCCACCATAACTGGATCGAAATTTCCATAAGCTTCGCAAAAACCCTCGTTTCCGGTGATATTGACTTTAGTATATATTACATAGTCTCTATTAGGCCCAATCATACCATTAGGTCCCCTATACTCAATAATAAATATGTCTTCAAGATCAAGGTCATCAGAACCGGGCTTACGCGTCAATACACAGCTTGCAGTTGTTGTGGAAGGTCCAAAACAGGTCTTTTTGCCTGGTGGATCAACCTTACAACTAGGACTGATAAACTTTTCACTTGTTCTGACACTAGAACGCAGTGTGAAGTAGTCAACTCCAAATGTGTTTTTCTGATCATCCAATAATACTCCCTTGGCGTTTCTCATTTCTACGACAAGTTCAAAATGGAGATCGTGTTTCTTATTCGCAGCACTAAGATTGAAATCCGTATGGTTGGTGTATATAAATGCGCTGGAACTGCTAGTGTTCCCGGTGGTAGGGGCGGCAGTTAGTCCAATTAAGAATCCGACATCTACCTTGGGACTATACTCATCATAGTTTTCACAATTACCAAATTCAGTTTCACCCGTAATGTTTACTTTAGTTCGTATAACATTGCCGTACTCATCCCCATTCATACCAGCTGTGCCTTTAAAAAGGATATCAAAACTATCATTTCCCTGAAGATCACCAGAATCCGGTTCACGCGTAAGAATACATTTGGTCGATAATGTTGGGCCGTAACAGGTATAATATGAGCCCTGTGTCACTTCACAGTTGATGGAACTAAATTTAGAGCTCGAAAGAAACCCTGGTGTCACATATATCCAACCAATCCCAAACTCACCCCCGTTATCATCAATTAACTCACCCTCCTTCGTTCGAAGCTCATACACAAATTCTAAGCGTAAATCTGTTTTCAAATTGGCTACTTCCAAGTTAAAATTTGAATCGTTTAAATATAATGTAGCTAAGGATCTTGGATCGCCTATCCCATAATTTGCGAACACAAGATCAGTAATTAAGCCGACATCCACGACGGGATTATAATTCTCATACGGCAAGCATTTATCTAACTTTTCAGTTCCAATAATATTTACGCTCGCGCATGTAACATTATCGCCAGCACCTCCATTCATGCCTTCTCTTCCCGTAAATTTAATGTGGAGCAGATCGGATGTATCTAAATTGCCTGCCTCTAAGTTGCGAGTCAGCACACAGCTTGCTAACGTAGTTGGACCATCGCACGTACGATAATCGGCTAATACAATAGAACAATTTACATCACTAAACTTGCTTGCGGAGTCATCCCCTGGAGTCACGCTGATGCTTTTAATACCTGACGCTCCGTCTGCAATATCTAACAATTTTCCAGCATTGTTTCTCTGCTTAATTACAAATTCAAACCGAAGATCTCTTTTATTGTTAGCGACTGTTAAATCAATGTTCGTATGGCCCATGGACAGAATTGTGCTGGCTTTGGTATCATCATTCTCGTCGTTTTTTAGAACAATATTCGTAATCAGGCCGACTTCTACAAACTCTGGGGCATACTCATCATAAATATCACATACACCTTCGTACCCTGTGATATTAACCTTCACATAAATAACATTATCTCCGTTTTCCCCAGTCATACTTTCCTTTCCAAAGAAGTCAATAGTAAAGCTGTCTGTTTCTAACAATGGCTAGAGTCAATTGCACGAATCAGTTTACATTCATTGACCAAGGTTGGTCCTAAACAAATAGGATAGTCTTGCATAACGACAGTGCAATGAATTTCACTGAATTTCGACATTGTTATATCACTTGGCAAGACATAAATAAGGCCGATTCCGTATTCTCCATTACTAGGGCCAAGCAACTGTCCTTCAGCGTTTCTAATTTCAGCGACAAACTCAAATGACAAGGCCTCCTTTCTGTTTGCAGCTTCCAAATCCACGAAACTACTATCAAGAGTAAGAACTGCTCTAGCGGTCAATACATCGGTATCTGAGTTTACAACATCAAGCGCAGGGAAGAATCCTACATCGATTACCGGATCATAACTACCGTAAGCTTCACATGGTTGAATAGTCTTTTCTACACCAGTGAGATTTAATTTAACTCTTATTTGGTTGTCATTAGAAGTACCGGTCATATTGTTTCCAATGAAATTGATTTTAAACACGTCGTCTGCATTGACATCGAGCGAGTTTTCTTTGCGAGTGAAAATACAATCGATGGGTGTCGGAATTACACACGTGTTGTGTATCATTAAGTCAACCGTGCATTTGCTTTCAATGAACTTATCCACAAGCTCATCCATCAGTACCACTTTAATCTGTCTTATTCCTACGGTTCCTTCTCCATTTTCAATTATTAACCCATCAATATCAATGATCTCTGCTGCAAATTGAAGGAGAATAAGGCTCTTATCGTTCAATTTTTCCAGCATTGTTTCATCAGCAATCATTAAGTCAAAGGTAGGCAACTCAGGGTCAGTCGTAGTGTCGACAGCTAACTCGGTAAAGAACCCAATATCAATTTCAGGAAGGAAGTTAGTGTACCCAGGACAATCAGAGACTGGATCAGCTAATTCTCCAGAGATACTAAAAGTCAGGTTGAGTATGTTGTCAAAATTAACGCCCATTAGCCCATTGCTACCAATGTACTCCAGTTGGAAAGTGTCAGCACCAGTTAACTCTACAGATCCAGGTCTACGTTTAAGCACACATTGAGTAAATTCAGTAGGGCTCAGACAGGTCGTTAGCTTACCTAGTGTCGGCAAACAAGTAATAGAGTCAAATTTAAGATTTGTATCCCCGATAGGTTCCAGATAAATTATCATAAGGCCAAAACCAGGGCCCTTTTCTGGAATAAGAACACCGCTCGAATCTAATAACTCAGCAACAAATTGAAAAGTAAGCTCCTTTCTTTGGTTGGCCTTGTTAAAATCAAAATTATCATGTTCGCCCAGCGTGAAACTAGACTTAGCCTTTGTTGGTACAAGTAGGTCCGGCATGACTGACAAATTGCGAATTACACCGATGTCAACATCCGGATCATATTCAGCATAGCTTTGACACGTAGACGTTTGTCTTTTGCCAAAAAAGTATGCAATAATGGACAAAAAACCGAAATTAAACGTATTTAACATATTTATCTAATGATAATAGACAATAAGATAAGATATGGTCATATTTACATGAAATGATTATTAAATCATAATCTAATATAAATATTATTCATTTCGTACATAAAAAGCGCTTAATAAATTAATTAAAACATATCACAAATCGAAATATTGGGGATTGGTAGTATATACCTAAATGAAGAAAATGGAAGAGTGTGCATTAGATACATTTTTTAAGATATATATTTGTTTATATTATTATCATGTAATAATTGTGTATACACTATAGTAAATTCTATTTTATTGATTGAAGAAAAATAATATACTTTAGATAAAATTTGTAATTGAAAAAATCAATGATTTTTAATTTACGCTTGAAAAATATTTATACTTTGCGTGGTAGGCGTAGAAATATTTCGAACTATTTACAATACACAGTTGGCACAATTCTCCCGTTATGATAATCTTAAACAAATTTAGATAATATTCTTACCAATCTTACTTGCTTAAAATACCCCAGGAGCTAAACAACCATTATAATCGCCACGATCCGCTTCCCCTCAAGCCATGCATAAATCAATAAATTAATTTTTTGTAATTAAAAAAAATTGACAATCAATTACTTTTGGGCAAAAACAACAGGAAAAATAAGTCTTCTCCCTTTCATCAACGACATATTATCGGACCTTTAATAATTACAGACAACATGTCCAATCTAAAATCTGGGGTGGATACAGTACATCGCTCGGCATGGTCGAGGCACCTTCCATGCGGTCGAGATAAAGACATCGCATTTTTTTGATAGTATAACTCGCTTGCCTGCCAGAGTTATGTTGAGATTTAGGTCCCTGCATATCATAATGCCCAATTAGTTATATTTCGGCAGTTCCATTAATACATCTATGCATTTGGATACAGATCGCATACCATTCTTTTTATCATCAAAGACTACAAATCCCGATTTGGCGGGATCATCAAACACTAATTCCTGCGTCGTATTATTTATATGGTACCCTGGGTTGTTAGAGGTATGTGCTGCGAGTACGTTCAGTGCAGTTTTGATGTGTTGCCAGCCTTATCTTCGGTCGAACGCCAGTAGAATTGGGTTTGGTGCATGAAATTAAATCCCCGGGTCCTTCTTTGATCGTCAATGGTCCTTCTAATTAGCTTCTGTCTGATATTAAGCCTTTCAGTGCTTCTTCGTGTGCCTAACTTCGTTTGTGACTAATTGAGCCGAGTCTTTGGCTGGTTTTACCACGCATTTAAAGAATTCTTGATACTCGTCATCCAAGATCTCTCTAGAGTTGAATTATGAGAACCGCATCTGATACTAGTCGAACAATGGGCATTTTGCAAAGTATAATTTTAGTTTCTCAGTGAATTAATGTTGTAATGTTAGCTTATATAACTTAAATGCGGGTATTTTTTTTAAAAAAACCGGACGAAGGCATCTTAATTACCATACTTATATATAAAGCTTTATTATTATTAAAATTATATTTACGCTGTTGATGTTAAGGTTGTTGTTTTGTTGTTCGTGCTCGATTTTTAGCGACCGTGTTGAAGTTTAATGTTATCCATTTACATGCGATTCCACCTTATAATCCGGCAGTCACTAATTCAGTACTATGTTCATTAGAGCATGGCAGTACTATCTGTTGGCGTATTGGCGAGTGAGAGGCACATTAATTGTGCGTCACCACTCTCAGGGTCCCCAATTTTTGTGCGATATTTAATATGTGTTGTTACGTTTAACACAGCCATGGACAAAAGAACGACATCTTCAATAGCATGAAAGGATTTGCTAATTCTACGGCGTCTAGGATTATCCTCATGTCCGGGATTCTCTCCTTAACCGGATCGCCGCCACACTCCAGGATATGATTATCTTCTTGATATTAATTAGCGGACCCATACCCTTTAAGATATCATTAATATACAGGTGATGTCGGAACATCCATGGTTGTCCCCTCTGTCATACGGAAATGATGAGCTTAAGTTAGCTTTGGCAGCTCGGACCCTGGTTGTAGCTTTGTCGTAGATTGACTTCCCCATTCTCAACAGCCCAGGACACAGGCCTAGTCTTTTTAGGTCATAATTAATCCTTGGTAAGGCACTAAATTGTACACCATTTTAAAATATACGAAGCAAGCTGTTGGGTGATACAACATTATAGGCAGCGTCACATCTCTTCCTAAATCCGAATATGAGGCGTTACACGAAATATTTCCCAATTTGTCTTTAAATTATGCAAAGTAATCATTTTACTCATAATTATCCGGGTAGTTTACTTTCGACGGGACTAAAATAACCTACTATTGTCACATTTGATATCTTCACCACCGATTAATGATGAACTGGTAATTCCTAAGTGAATCAATTTATACAGTATTAGTAGTATTACTTTTTTAATATGCTCCGTCTAATCGTAAAGGCTTCTTATTGAAAAGCTTGCTGTTGCAGAATTTCTCAAAACAAATTGCAAAATGGCCGAGAAATTATGTAAAATGGGGACTGATCGTCTAATTGCCTATGCCCTGGGACGGAGCGGTATTTCGCATAAGTGTTTGGACCACTAAAATATCTAGTGTAGCATCAAGTAAATGTACCGCTGGAACAACTATCACCTGATATTCGATTACCCTCTCAAAGTCCCCAATTGTTCAGCAACAAGTTGGAAGGGTACTTAGCATCTGTGGGCCATTAACGCGCCATGCTTAAACGGATGAGCCACAGATACTAGCGGTACACCTAAATTCGCTCCGAGTGAATCTACATATAAGTCTTATCGAGAAGGCTACGCCAACCAAAAAAGTAACAACGATTGCAGCTTACCCAATACACGTGCCATCAACACACCCATTACGCGGGACATGGGGCGGCACGGGTGGGCAGGACTAAACCTACTACAAAGTCCGCATGCACGCAGTCTTTGATTCGATTAACTAAGCAGAACAACGTGTTGTTCTTATCATTGCCGGGATACCTCAAGTCTCAGATATGCGCTAAGTGTGGCGATCTAACGCGTTAGATCAAGGGCACTGAGCCAAAACGGGTACGAAACACTGATCTAATTAAGCCGGGTGAATAAATTTCTACGTACAACTTAAATGAGGATGGGCTTTAGACTTTACCAAAGATTAGCCATATGGTTGCTCTAGATTAACAGGTCATTGTTTGTTGAGCATATCTTGAGTTTATATCAAGCTTTGTATTGCGCCAGCGCTTCTTCTCTTGTTTTTTGTTTGCAAACCCGCCTATTCTGATGGGTTGATGCAAAATGATGATCCATACTAGCAACTGCAGTCCTATATACCCTGGGAAGCTTTGGGTATTTATACATCAGATTTATTGACATCGATATATTAGCCTCTTGTATTAACTTGTTAGCCGGTTAATTTTAAATAATGATTTAGGCATAGCTTTTTAATATAATAGTAGGGTTTATTAACCATTGGGCGTGTAATAATAAGTACATTACGTGGCCAGACGTATTTTTAATTGCACCGATAGTCAATATCGGAACTGAAATAACCCAACTCCCACGATTGTATTATACTCAAAGTATGCTGTTCACACATTTAATATACCTCCACCTGTGATGTTGACTTTTGTGTGGATAATATTATCATTACACGCACCGCTAATGCCCCCTCGACCTTCGAATAGTATATCAAAGCTATCCGTTTGTAGAAGGTCAGGAGATCCAGGTTTACGAACAAGAATGCAACTTGTCGCCAGCGTTGGGCCATAACACGTTCTAAAAGGGCTTTGCGTTACTATACAATCTACAGTACTAAATTTAGATCTTGTACTTTCCCCCGGGGTTACATAAATCCAGCCAATTCCAAATTTCTCTTGATTATCAATAATCAAAACACCATCTTTAGTTCGAAGTTCATAAACAAATTCAAAGCGCAATTCGCTATTTTTGTTTGCTACTCCCAAGTCAATGTTAATATGGTCGAAATATAAAGTAGCGGTGCTTTGTTCATCGTTTGATATGGAATTTTGAAACTTCAAATCAGTAATCAATCCTACATCAACCATGGGATCATACTCTCGAAAAGATTCGCAGGCACCCTCTTTTATTCCGGTAATATTGACTTTGGTATTAATTACATTATCTCTATTAGGCCCAATCATACCGACAGGTCCTAAATATTCAATTGTAAATTCGTCTTCAAGATCGAGTTTATCGGAACCAGGCTCACGCGTCAATACACAGCTTGTAGTCGATGTTGTAGGCCCAAAACAGGTATTGATCTCTACTGGATTGATTCTGCAAATAGCATCGGTAAACTTTAAACTAGTACGAATACTAGGTCGCAACGCCATCCGGACAATTCCAAAGGTGTTGTCATTGTTATCCAATAATTCCCCTTCAGCGTTTCTCATTTCCACGACCATTTCAAAAGTAAGGTCTCTCTTACTATTCGCAGCCTCTAGATCTAAATCGGGGTGATTTAGGTATATATTTGTACTGGCACTATACGTATTATGGCTAGAATTAATTGCGGTAAGCTCACTAATCAATCCGATATCCACGGTTGGGGTATAATTTTCGTACTCAACACACACACCCAAGCCCTTTTCCCCCGTAATGTTTACTTTAGTTCTTATAACATTATCGTTACTTTCCCCGTTCATGCCCACTATACCTCTAAAAAGGATTTCAAAGCTATCCGTCGCGAGCAGATCTCCTGTGTCAGATTTGCGAGTAAGAATACAACTTGTCTCCATTGTTGGACCATGGCACGTGTAGTACGGGCCCTGGGTAACCTCACAATTTATATTGCTAAATTTAGAGCTCGCACTGGCACCTGGTGTCACATATATCCATCCTATTCCGAATTCACCACCATTATCATCAATTAATACACCTGCCTTCGTTCGAAGCTCAGTCACAAATTGAAAGCGCAAATCTGTTTTCGTATTGGCAGCTTCCAAGTTAAAACTCGGATTGCTGAGATACAATGTAGCCTTGGATCTTGTAATACCTAATGCAAAATTTTCAAACTTTAGATCAGTAATCAGGCCGACATCCACCTCGGGATCATACTCCTCATAAGGTTCGCAGGCACCCACTTCTATTCCGGTGATATTGACTTTGGTATTAATTACATTATCTCTATTAATCCCAATCATACCGACAGGTCCTAAATATTCAATTACAAATCCGTCATCTAGGTCAAGTTCTTCTGAATCAGGCTTACGCGTCAATACACAACTAGCAGTCGATGATGCAGGCCCAAAACAGGTATTGATCCCTAATGGATTGATTGTGCAAAAAAGATCGACAAACTTAAAACTGGTTCTAATAGTAGGGCGCACGAACACCAGATCTACTCCAAAGGTGTTATCATTGTTATCCAATAGTTCCCCTTCAGCGTTTCTCATTTCCACAACCATTTCAAAAGTAAGATCTCTCTTACTATTCGCAGCCTCTAGATCTAAATCGGGGTGATTTAGGTAAATATTTGAGTGGGCATTGAAAGTGTTTATGCTGGAATTAATTGCGACTAGATCAGTAATCAGGCCGACATCTACCTCGGGATCATACTCCTCATAAGGTTCGCAGGTACCCTCTTCGCTTCCGGTGATATTTACTTTAGCATAGATCACATTGTCTCTATTTGGTCCAATCATGTTGTCAGATCCTAAATACTTGATAATAAATAGGTCTTCTTGGTCAAGATCCTCAGAATCAGGCTTACGCGTCATTACACAGCTTTCTGTAAGTAATGTAGGCCCAAAGCAGGTATCAAGTTTTGGTAAATTAAGAGCGCATTCAGTTGTGATGAACTTTTGACCAGTTCTAATACTAGGGCGCAGTGTAAAACGATCCATTCCAAATGCATTACCATTATTATTTAATAACACTCCCTCAGAATTTCTCATTTCCACAACGAATTCAAAACGAAGATCTTGTTTGTTATTCGCCGCAATTAAGTCGAAATCGGTATGGTTGAGATATATATATGAGTTTGCAGTGTATGAAAAGCCAGGATTATTCATTGCAATTAGACCAGCAATCAATCCGACATCTACCCTAGGGTCATAATTATCGTACACATCACATACACCTATATTAAAATCACCCGTGATGCGTACTTTTGTGCGAATAATATTATCGTTATTCGCCCCGTTCATGCCAGTCCGACCTATAAATAGGACCGCGAAACCGTCTTCGCTCGTTAGTTCGCCCGTACTAGGAGTACGTGTCATAACGCAGCTGGTAACGGGGGTCGGCCCATAGCAAGTGTAGTATGAACTCTGCGTAATTATGCAACTTCGCTCCTGGAACTTAGTAGCTGTATCACCTATAGGCGTAACATGAATCCATCCAATGCCAAATGAACCCTTGTTGTCATCAATTAGTATTCCATCTATATTTTTAAGCTCAGTCACGAATTCCAATCGTAAGTCTTTCTTGGTGTTAACAGAGTATAAATCAGTATCGTCTAGTGAGAGTATTGCAGTAGCTTTGGTATTGTCAGTAACATCATTAGTAACGATAAGAGTTGTAATTTCCCCATCATCGCCTGAAGGAACATATTGGTCATACTGTTCGCAATTATCGGACCGGCCGGTTATATTTACTTTACTGCGAATTACATTGTCATTGTTAACCCCGTTCATATTCGCTTTTCCTATGTATTCAATCATGAAACTGTCGTCGCTCGTTAATTCATCGGTTGGGCCCGACTTACGAGTGAGTACGCATCGTGACGCTACAGTAGGGCCATAGCATGTATAGTAAGGTTTTTGAGTGGCTTGGCAATATTTCTCTACAAACTTACCTATAGTCCCGCCAATAGGTGTCACTCTTACCCATCCGATTCCAATAGTTCCATTCACGTCATCGACCAATTTTCCATCGACAGTTCTTAACTCGGATGCAAATTCAAAACGCAGATCATGTTTAGTATTAGCCAATTGCAAGTCTGAAGTAGCAAGATAAAGTGTGGTAATGCCCTTTGTTTTATTATTCACGACATTATCAATTTTTAAACCAGTCACAAACGCAATATCCATATGGCTTGGAGTGTACTCTTCATAATTCTCGCAAATTCCTTCAAAACCGGTGATATTAATTTTAATTCGCACGATGTTATTATTGTCTATTCCATTCATGCCATTACGTCCGCGTAAAACAATACCAAAACCATCTGTCTCATCAAGAACTTCAGAGTTGGCTTTGCGAGTTAGTATACACTGTGTGGCGAGAGTTGGGCCATGGCAAGTGTAATTTGGACCAAGAGTGACTACACAATTGGTTTCCTGAAATTTATTAGCTGTATTGCCTATTGGGGTCACATAAATCCAGCTAAATCCAAATGCTCCTTTGTTGTCCCCTAATAGTACACCATCGGCGTTTTTAAGCTCGGGCACGAATTCAAACCGTAAATCATTTTTGGTGTTAGCTGATTCTAAATTAAACTCGGGGTTTCCAAGTGAAAGTATAGATTTAGTTCTTGGGTTGGGAAGTGCAAAATTATCAAACACTAGATTTGATATCATCCCGACATTACCCGCAGGGACATACTCGTCATATATTTCGCAGGTGCCTGATTGGCCCGTAATATTTATTTTAGCACGAATAATATTGTCCTTGTTAACACCAGTCATTCCCATTTTCCCAGTAAATACAATAATAAAGCCATCTTCGGCCGTCAGTTCGCCAGAATTAGGGCTGCGGGTCATTATACATTTAATAACAGGTGTTGGGCCATAGCAGGTGTAGTATGGGCCTTGTGAGACATAACAATTGGCCTCGACAAACTTTTGTTTCGTATTACCATTCGGGGTTAAATGGATCGAACCAATTCCAAAGTCCCCGTTGTTATCATCCACCCATTCGCCTGATTCAGTTAACAATTCAGACACAAATTCAAACCGCAGATCTCTTTTACTGTTAGCGACTGTTAAATCAATATTCATATGGCCCATGGACATAATTGTGCTAGCGTTAGTATCCTTATTCTCGTCGTTTTCTAAGACAATATTCGTAACAAGGCCTACATCTACAAATGTTGGAGTATACTCATCATAAATATCACATTTACCTTCATGACCGGTAATGTTGATCTTAGCATTAATCACATTATTTTTGCGTTCCCCGATCATGTCTCTAGTTCCAGTATAAGTAATGACGAAACTGTCATCATCAACTAATGCAGGAGTTCCAGAGACACGTGTAAATATACAGCTTGCAGCCGGGGTAGCGCCAAAACACGTACTGTAGCCAGGCATCGAAGAGATAGTGCACTCAGCTTCGTTAAACTTTGATCTCGTAGTGGAACTTGGCGAAACCTTAATTTCATAAATCCCAAACTCGGATTCTTGATTTCCCAAAAGCACACCGGCCTCGTCGCGCATTTCAACGACAAACTCAAATCGAAGATCTCGTTTAATATTCGCAACACCCAAGTCAAACATACTGTTTGACAAATCAAGGTGCGAACTAGCAATAGTAGAAGTAGACTTTGAGGCTACAACATCAAGTCCATAAACAAACCCCACATCCGTATAATCAGGCTTATATTCAAAATAGTTTTGACACTTAGTTGCAAGTGCTTCACTAATGAAGAAAGCAGTGGCCACCAGACCATAATTATATAGCATTATCATATTGATCTTATAATAATAATGCTTATGATATGTTATGTTATAATAAGATTTAATTAAATAAATATTATTATTAATTAAATAATTAATTAAGATATTGCGGGCACTCCGAAGTATTAAAAAAAAGTGTTAAATATAGAATTAATGGGGTTCATAAGTGCGATGATTGTAAATGAGACTATTAATAAATATATCAACCTATAATTAATAATAATGATTATTAATATTTGTAATTTTAAAGTGTCCACTATATTAAATTGGATTGTATTGGATTTAAAAAAATGTTGTACTTTTTGAGCCTTTGTTGTATTGTAATTTCAATGGGTTTTTTTCGATATGTTAAAAAGAATTTGGTCGTTTCTAATATCCACACTACACCACAGCAGGGCTCGGCTTGCCACGCCAAAATTATTTTTTTTGAATCGCTCGGGAAAAACTCTTGAGCCGAGCACTTAGTCTTTAATAAATAGGGTAAAATGAACTATATGGGGGATGTTTTTTGCAATAAACTATTCTACTAATAAATTTATAATATACTATAAAATAAAATATATGATCTTTTGATAATAGCAAAATATAAATTGCATCCAAAACAGAAAATTTTTTCAAGAATTTTTTCAGTTACTCTTTAAGAGTTTAATCTTTTTTACACTCAAAGGGGCATATTTTTAATAAATAAATTAATAATTAATATACTTGTATACGTATTTAAGTTATTTAAGTAAATAAACCATGGTTGGATCGATATTTCAGGAAATTGGGTATTTTGGGTGGTTTTTTTGGATTATTTGATATGGCTGTGGTGTGTGCACTTTGCTCAGTTCTCTCTTTAAGATTGTCTTTATTATAGCTTAAAAGTGCCACACTATTCATTGATTCCTGTTACAGGCTGTTTTTACGGTTCTTTTTTAATAAAACATATTCAAAGAATAATGAAATACATTTATTAGGTTGTTATCTTTGCAACGTGATTAAACAAAGAAGTATAGCTTTGATTCTTCAAATGGTTAGCTTAGGTACTCTCTCATTAGTCTTCATTAGAGATATAATGACATTGTCTTTTTTAATCTATTTAATTCAATTTTAAATAAAGAGTTCATACAGTCAGGTACTGTAAGTCCATCTAATGTAGGAGCTGTTAAAAAAATATGCTTGGTAATCACTGGTTTCCTACTTAAGGATTTGTTTACATTTACTTAATGTTATGACATCATACTTAGTATATTAAGTTAATAATAGAATTAGGCTTTACGTGTAATAAATAGAAAAAAAAATCCAGGCTATGAAAAAGAAAAAAGCATAAAATTCGGGCGTAGAAAACTCTGTAGTAAAGTTATGTTCGGTCTTACCCCTTTTTATTTCGTTACAAGCATTAAAGTGGATTTTCAAAGCTGTCGGCCGGATATTGCTACTTTTTACGCCACATGCTAGACAATTTTTTACCCCATCAAAAATTGAAAAAAGAAAATCATTAAGCTTACTATTTTCGTACCCAGGATTAACCATTATGACAATTATGTTGTCTGTAATTAACTTTGTAATAGTAGCTAAATGTTAAAACAGCTTATTTATATTTAAATTAAAAAAAACATTCAAGCTATTATAATTAGCAATTTATGACATTATGCTTCTTATATAATCACGTTTAGATATGTATAAATGATAAAATAACATTTAATTCTAGTTTATTTTGATTTAATTAAATTAAATTTGTGGATGGCAAGTTTAAATCATAAATCTATTACAATAAATAGTTTTTTACCCCCTTACCGTAGCCAATTGAAGTTCAAGCGTATACGCCAGCCACCCCTGCTATATTGTTAACCCCACATACCCTATCGCACGCTCGCCCCCTCGATCGACTCACTTCGGTATTGTAAGAATAAATTTTTATCTCCCAATTATTTTTCCTCATCGATAAAAAGAAAAACTATTAGCCAAATACAAACATTTAAATTTATTATTGTGTTCAGTATACCGTGTAATACCCATAAAATTATAAGTTACCCTATCGACAATCCATAATATTGCTGAGGTCTAAATAAACTGTTGACCACCCTTTTTTTAACTTTTTTATTTTTGCTTTCAGACGCGCGCTTACCGACTCAATTATGCATCCATCTCAATCAGTAAACCTCCAATTATGGCTGATTGCATGTGTATTAACACACATATCAGCTAGTCTAGAAAATATAGACATATTGAAAGTTAAAGATCATGCAGGACTTATACCCGAATTCCCTATCCATGTCGCATCCACATATAAAGCACTAGGTACTTGCGATTCTATGGAGGGCCCACTTGCTGTACCAGACTTGGAAAATATATAGGATGGTACTGATACAGGCAGTGTAGAAATCGTGTCAAACTCTGGCCCAGTGGAAATCACATATATTTTCACTGAGGAGTCGGCAGCCAGTGCAAACACGATGTTTTATAATATTACTATCCAATTGACATGTGTAACAACAAATAGCAACAATGATTACATGCCAGTTAACGAAGGTGTTATTGAAAAGGTAGAATTTCGGGGGACCGCACCACTGGATTATTCCTCGTGTGAGCATATTCCTAGTACACCAACCAGTTGTTTACCTACGTTTAAATGCAATTTTCCATTAAACGCGCCGACCGAACCGAATATCCAACCGGGAGATACCATCATTTTTAAGTTGTCAAATACTAATGGAGTATGGGATCATGCTAAATTTGTTAATTACAAATTCATGATTTCAGGATCACCAAGAGGGTTGTGCAGAGGATATGATAATGGGTTAATTTACACACCTGATGGTCATACCATTGCATTCCCAGAAATAGAAGTCTCAGTGTCCATCAATGAAGAATTAAATTTCACTACACATACATATACATTTTCAGAGGAATTCGCTTATTTTATTAATCACGTTAAAGAAATAATAACTTTCCAAGTTTTAGTCGAAGTAGTTGATTCTAATGATATTGTTTTGCCAACCCACCAGGGTTTAATCGAATCAATTGCGTTTACAGGTTCCGAAAAACTAGGATTTGAATCTATCCGTTGTGATCGAAATATTGCTTACCCGACGCCTATAAACTGCATTCCATTAACTGCATGTGATTTGTCATTTAAAAGAACTGACCGCCCTGTATTTACTACATCAGATAGCATATCAATCACATTTAACGGTGTAACTGAAGGCTTTGAAAATGCAACTAATATTAAATTAAAGTATTGGATTTCAGGAGAAGTGAGAACCGCGTGTTCTATAATCACTAAGTTTGGTCCATATGATGATGCTAAAATAATTGAAGATTTATTTGATTTGCCGACTACTCCAGATGCAGACAATGACTTTACCACTGCAAATTATAATATGGTTTTTAACATTTCTAATAGGGATATAAAAACATATAATTTTAAACTAGCAGCACAACTCACAGACGCATTGGGGCTAGATGTAATAGATAACAATAATTTTGACGTCGGAATTAAATCAATTACCGTGTCGATATCCGAGGAATTAAAAGAATTTGTTCTTTACCATGAACCTTGTGAAATATTGATTCATGATCCAGATACTTGCATTAATGCACAATTCGAAACACCTTGTAACTTTACAATGAAGGGACAAGATAATTTCTTAGTTAAGGGCGATTTATTTATTTTAAAATTTAATGGTACACCAGGATTTCTTAAAAATGTTTCTGATGAAAAATTAAATTTAGTAAATTACTCGATTCAAATGATAGGACACCCTGCGTCATGCATAAATTATATAGATTACTATATTGAATCAACTTCTACAACAGAAATTCAATTTTACCCTGCCCGTATTGCCATTCCTGATTTAAGCGATACAACAAATGCCACTGCCAGCCGAATAATTTCATTCAAAGAACTTACTGATGCAGAATTAGCCCGTGTAAACGAATATATCGGCATTAAATTGGAATTGGCAGCCCAAATATTAAATGAACACGCTAAAAATTCA
>JAQFXY010000590.1:0-22131 GCA_034693865.1 Ceratophysella sigillata | reverse complement strand
AGGTTTCACACAGTTGGAGCATGAGATTAATGTGTTCTGGTACTTTTTGTGACCTTCAAAATGGCTTGATTTTGCAATACTCTCTCAATTGGCTTCTCAATCTCGAACGAAATAATTTTACTTAAGGTCAAGAAACGATCACTGGAACTTTGGAGACCTTGGGAGTACATTATAAATACACTGGGGCCGTATTATTGTTTGGTTCTCATATTACTGTATTTATTATTGGTAGTAAGTACCGTTTGTAGTATATAGGCCGACTATCTACATACATACGGAGCGGCTTGATTTGCCCCATCTATATCTGATAATCCCACCCCATGAATCCCGATCATTGAGGGTACAAACGCTGAAAGGTTGTAGCACCAGAGAAATTGTCAAAATTTAACCTCGAGCCATTAATGGAAATTATTTCATGAAGAAAGTGTAGAAATAGTTGGGAATTCCTGACTTTCATTCGATGAGCGTCGATGCTGAACGGACTTTCTCCCGAATAAATTAAAACATTAAATTAGTGTGTAAGCTAGATAGAGCCACAGCAGCCTAATATTTAGATGCTTTGACTCACTTTGTCATTTGCTATATTTCACGCGCCAGGGTTACTCTGGATTACAAATTATTTCTATTTCATTTTAGAAGGCCCAGTCGTTGTCACTGGCCCAATTGTCGCGGCCTAGTTGTCGCCGTATTGTAAATTATATGCATATGCATATGGATTCATGACTCCACGCAAACACTATTTCATCATACACATTCACAAGAACAAGACACGCGCTTAAATAATAGGTCAATCAGGAAAACAGTGGCTGTGGTGAAATTGCATGAGTACATTAATCTGTAACTCCATTCCGAGGTAGGTCAAAGGATTCACTGCGAAATGAGCCATTTTCAATAGGATCCACAGGGCTTGGCTTAATTCTAGTTAGGTTAGGTTTTCGGTAATATCTCAATTGCATCATTTCTAAATAGTTAAGTTGGACTATGTTTTTGCAAAAGTCATAATTAGCACAGTATCCGTAGCTCCTATTGTAAAGTGGCTCCTTCCGAATTGGCTTTCTTCCTGTGTATTGCAGTGGCTTCCAGGACATCCATCCCTACATTTTCAATATCAAAGCTAATTTACTGCGTCCTATCGTCTGAGCATTGAAATTAGGCTCAGCATTGTGGTCACATCGATTGGGACATGAATGATAATTTTACTAAATGCAGAGGTGGAGCGCACAGTGAAAGCTAATGCATCCAAGGGACAATGTTTTACGAATATGTCTATTTCAAAAATCTATGTATATTCTGTGACCCCCGGAACGTAGAAGTATTAAGTATTAGGTACAATGTGTTTCCCTATTCAATTATCACATCACACTTTGTTCAGTCACAAACAATTCCCTTATTGTGCTGAAGTGTTAAACTAATTTGCACTTAAATGTGCCTTGTGGTAAGAAAAGTTTACTGACAACAATCAATTTCCCAAATCTTGCATTTTTCTGAACCTCTAAATACGCTCCTGGCTAACCTAAAATATGTATACGGAAATGGAGACTAAAGTGCAACGTACAACGCGACGCACAACGCGGTGAGCCTCGGCTGTACTTACAATAGCAATGCAATGGTAAGAATGCGTTAATGACGTTATACCAAAATATCCCGAAGAATGTTCAATGCTTCCTGTTCCGTTGTCTACTTGTCTCTGTATAACATCGTGTTCCGTTGTCTACTTGTCTCTGTATAAGTTAATTTCAATACAATACCAAATACTGTACTACCCCACAGCCCATTATTAATGTACCAGTGGTTATGGTAGTAGCGGTGGGCACAGTATCAATATGAAGCATGTTCTCAGAGCGTGATGCGGTGTGTGGTGGTACATCTAGCTAATAAATGGTTTGTATGTGGATGCACACAGCTATTGGCTGCACAGATCGTCTCCAAGATCTTGCCAACGTGTCAAGTTGGATGTTCAATTGAATCGTACGAGATGTAGTATTACACTGAGACTAACTGACTTGATTTTTACGTAACCTTCTTGTATATTTCCAAGCGTTTAGCATGAGGCTGTTATTGGTCTGAGCTGGTCAAGCTGGCGCCTACTACACCCCATGAAGACCACGATCAAATCAGCTCAGCACATATATACGTACGTCAGAACATAATCTACTCCGTTGATACATAATCAACTCCCAGTTAAGTCAGGTAGGGAGGGGTAATTATAATTGCCCATTTCTTGTTTACAGCTCGTCATTGTCACAGAGCATGGTCAAGGCATTTGAGACTTTTATGGAAATTCATCTCCTGCTTGTAAATTAACTTAATGTATATTTAATTGCATCTACTAGTCTTGCTTATCAATTCGCCCGTCAAAAGCAACTAGAACGACGCCAAACAATTTCTAGCTCCTGACTCATGACATGATCTTTGAAACTCACTATAGCCCAGCACAGTCCACCATATTTTTGCTAACTCTTTCCAAATCTATATTTCCATCCGTATTTTCCTTCGGCAATGGAACGTCAAACAGTAGTTTGACATCATTTTCCGGTTGTGGGAAACATTCGGATTAGTATGAAATAATGGAGTTAATACTGCAAGCCTGAAACACGCCATATCACTACCACGGACCACGACATGGCATTGCCAGAGCATTATTATCAGAAACTCCTTTTCGCTTAGGCTTTCCGGTTATTTTTAAAACAACCACAAAACCAATTGCCTATAGACAATTTCGGAGAAAGAATATACCGTAAAATGTTGCACCATGCATGCATGCAACCATGCTGTCTTATACATATGTATGTATGTATCCACCCACGTACTCTGACTCTGGCTACATTATTCTGTATTACAAAATTAAAAGCATGGAAAACTCTGCGCCATGAACTAAAGCCAGAAGGGAATTTAGGCAGTAAGTATTTGAAACAATTGTCGTTTACAATAGGGAATTGTAGTTATAGTTAATGTTCCTGAATAGTGGCTTCACGTGTTCGAACATAATTTATAATTTCCGAAGTATATTAGGGAATATTGTATAGCTCTAAATGCTCACTAATATATGTTCTAAGTATTTGAATTAGCTGACAGACTATGGTAGTAGAAATGTAAGTTATGGTACAAACCTGGGAGAGAATGCCCGGATTTCTGCTCTTGGGTTCAGCTGGGTCGGGTCTCGGGCCTGCAACTGCAATGATAGCGTTCAATGCCAAGTGAGAGTCTTCGGGAGTCACGATCACGAGTTTCTTTTCCAGGTTCCCATTTCGCGTTTCACGGAGTTGATCAATATTTCTCCCATGTTCCTCTTCATTCACAAAAATATAGCGTCACAGCCGGTTCTCCAGAAGATGGAAGGCGTGATTTTGGGACTGGGCTTACTATCTGTATCTGTAGTAGGACGAGTAGCGTTACTCGAGGTTGTTCACAGGAGAACGGTTAAATTGGAAATGGTGATGGAGAACTGGGCTGATGGTAATGACATATATTCTGAGTTATGAGTACAATTGTCTTATTGAGCTTAATTAGGTGCGGTACTGCCGGATGCTGATACGAGTCGACTCAGTTTCACTCAATGGAAGAAGGCGACTAATATTCAGCTTATTTAAATGCTAGGCCTCGTCAAATAGACAGTTAGAAAAAGGGGCTTCAAAAGCCTAAATGCACTTGACTTGGGGTGAGCAGTGAGCTTCTTCTGGTATTCGACCCTAAGAGCTTTCAGGAAGGGAATTTGGGCAAGCTGTTCAAGCAGCAAGCAGCCCCTCACGGATTGTGGCAGAGTCTTACAGCATCCGATCATCCAAGCCAAGACTCCCTAAATCCGACCTTATAAGTTGAAATACGTCGTAGGGTGAGCAAGCGCATGAAGAGGGCACGTGAATAACACACACTCACAAAAAAGAATCGTGTTCATTTTATACTACATAGTTAAGTACATAGTAGTTGTGATGTGAGGCAACAATTCGGTGGATCTTCTCTGGATTCTTTTATATGAATTTTCTAGTAGATATGTAAATAGCTAGTACTAGTTTCAGCATTATAGCTGCAAAAGTCAACAACTAGCCTCTCGCAGATTTATTGTCAACAGACTACACACGATGTACGTATGTGGATGTCACTATTATGAAAATTCTGTCCTCTGTCAGCTTTTAAGTAGTCTCTACTTCATATATATAATGGCTTCAACGCATGTAAGGAAAACGTTGGACTATGGAATCCAAGTTCGTATTGCCAACTTGGAATTATTGTAATTTTCCGCAATACGCTTTTGTTGTGATACGTCAGGTCATACATTGGGCGTAATTAAACCAGGAATAAGAATAGCCTAAGAAGTAGGCCGTCTCTTTCGGCTGGATTTCCTGAAGAGATACAGATTTTCAAAGCAAATACACAAGTTGTGCTTTGTGATATTTAAACTTTTATTACCTGAGGAGGAAAGGGACCAGAAAATAACAGAAGACGCATAGCGATGAAATCAGAAGAGAAAATTCTTCCTCCAAGCATGATTCGACATCCCACGCTCAGCGGACACCACCGTATTTCTACGCTTCTTTCATTGTGCTCATGAACTGACTGTGTGACGCGTAGCATGTATCTTTTCTTATCGACTTACTATCATCCCATTAGCCTACCATGTGCTTTTTCTTCTTCCAGGTTCCAACATTCAATCTATTTCTATCACCGTAACTTTATGTAAGTATCAGCAAGAATCAAGAAGTCAGAGCAATGACTGAGTCAATGGTTCAGCCGGTCTTAATATAACATTTAATGTTCCATTTTTACAACTTAACAAAAAAACAGACAAAAGGAGTTGCATTCAGTCGTGTCGTGTAAAAAGTAGAATAAACCTATGAATTCCACATTGTATTCGCTCCGCACAACTTTTTCATCGGAATTCTGAATTCGTGTCGATTTTACTACTCATGCTCATGCTGACTCCATGTAGAATTGATGAAGCTCTGAAGTGGATATTTAGTTTACTTAAGAATATTACTCAGTAGAAAAATTGTATGAATTGTACAACCTTAGGTTGTTTTGAATCTAATTCAGAGGTCGAGCATACATAGAATCAAAATCACGTGTACAAAGGCTAAAGAGGATAAATAATTAATCAAGGAAATATACTTGGAACCTCTGACCCGATTTGTGCTGAAAATATACCCTAAATAGATACCAGAGTCTAGACTTTGGGACAATTGGGCTGCCAAAATTAAGTACCTTAATCCACCTCACAACGCCGTAAATATTATTTAGCCTGTACCCAAAGATGCTTGCTACCGAGTTCCGAAAAAATCGCACCGAAAATTGTTTGTCGACTCTCTGTTCAATGAGTCCAGAAGCCGATGGTCGTCCGCGCCAGCCCATCGATTTCGACTTCGACAAACGACCGATCTAAATTCATTATTAATTACGCACACTATTTTGTTTATTTATTCATTTTAACCCTGAAAACAGGCTGTTAGCAAGGAAAGTTCACATAATGGTGAATTAAATTATAGAATTAATTACATCGTCAATACAAGAATAGTTATGCGTACTTTTTGTAAGAGGCGTCATAAGGATAAACCCATCCATTTGAATTCCCACACATGGAGTATTAAGTTGGAAAGTTAGTAATTGAATAGGCTACCGATCCGGTGTTTTCAGCGTAGTTCAATTAAATCTTTGTGATCTATTTTAAATACATAGTGTCCCAATGGTAATGCGAATTTTTTGAATTTCGCGGGGAAGCGGCTAAGCATAATTTTTGATTTTGCCTTTATTTCTCTTCCCCGCGAAATTCAAAAAATTCGCATTACCATTGGGACACTCTGTACTGTAAATGCTCTGCAGGGTTTCTTGATTGCATATCCAATTAATTTTTATGCCAAGGTAACATGGAATAGATTAAGGCCAATCTGCTTGTACGCTATTAAAGAGTCAAGGTCGGCTGATGAGCTTGTACTATGTGGTAACTGGTAGCAATTAGCATTTAGCTCTGAGGATAAAGATTCTATCAAGTCCACAGAATATTATCACGTCCTTACGATTGAATCAAGTTCAAAAGAAAAACAAGTCTGCAATGTTGGAAGAGAAATTCCACCATTTGCTGTGCATTATAATTCATGAAAGGTTGAAGTTGTCACACATCGTACCACCAGCCACCCACCCACTTTTCCCGATACGGACCGTTCAAGGGAAAAAGGTGAATGTGCTGGACATGACAATTATTTTCACTGTTTATTAATTCGAGGCGAGGCAGTTCCATGCTGCGTAAAGGGATAAAAAACCTGTCTTCACCAACTCGGTCTTCCTAGCATATTTGAGCCGAGACAACGCCCAACCCTTTTCCCCTTCTTCGGCTTCAAAACAATGTGCGTGTACTCACGGAATTCCTGTCGGGACTTTTATCAAATGGAAATATCCAGGAACTTGGGTCTGGCTGGAATTCATTATTATTACAAATCACCACATACTTTTTCCTTCATAAAAAATATCCCCTTTCCTTATTTGGTCAGTGAGTTAGAGCTTGGAATTTGAAATTAGAAAGGCAGACCCACTTCACTCCTGCTGAGTTAGTCAATGATTTGTGGATAGTTTTCTATTGCATATGTGGAACGATGATGCAGAAGAATATAGCGCTCTGTGCTCTTCGAAAAAGTTGCCTGCAAAACAGTTCAATACGAAAAAATTGTGGAATAAATTTGTCCGATTAAAATACTTAGGCAAACCTAAGTTTAGTATTTAAAATTCAACCCAATTATGCCTAGCTGAATTTTCTACATGGTTCCACCACTTCCTGTTCCACTGTTAGCCACAAAATCCAGCTTACGGGATCTCACTTATGCAATATTTACTGTACAGTACAAGCTTGGAAAAATGTAAAACTGTGGTTTAAATGGGTTGAAAGCATGGAAGGGGCGGAATATTCATGAAGTAGTATTTACATTAATCAGGTCTGTTGTTCAGCCACTTTGGCTTGGCTTGGGATAAGTGTGTGTGTGTATACCACTTATCATAATCAGCCTGCGCTTTCTTTTCAAAGCTTAATAGAAAGTCAACCTACACAAGGAGCTATATTCATTAAGGATGGGATGTTACGTGGTTCGATAGCAAATCGCTCAGACTTGAGACTGACTCGAGAGATGGAAAATGCAAATAAGGCGATCCAAGAGTAAACAACAATGTCCTACCTTCAATTTGAAGAGAATAATGCAAGCAATATGCAAAGCATACATACAAAATAACAATGAAGGGAAGGCCGATGAATTATTCATGCCAAGAATGAACTGATCGGTATAGGTATTTACTTACCTAACCTTGAAAGTGCATTGGTGCAAGGCCTGAAGGCTTTGAAATATAAATAGTCGGATATTAGAATTTGTATATGATACGTTTACTTTTGGCTCGATGATTGTTTATTGTCGTAAATAATTTCATAATTTGGATTTAGTAGCGGAACAGGAGGAGCCTGTGGAATTTTCTTGAAATGTTCGCGACCAATTCAACTGATGTCTTCCACGTATGTCTTCCTTCAACAAGTCAACACAGTATTTAGAAGATCCTGGAGCAACTGTTACGCCATATCCACCATGTCCGTAATGATGGATCACCTGGAGTTGAGTTAATTATAGGTTAGAGCAATTTCATTATTCTGCCATTAGTAATTAGCATACCAGACCAGAATCCTGTCGTTGTACATATATACAAACTGGCGAGTTTGGCTAGGCAGTCATGTAATATACCGGCATTAGTAAACTACGAAACTTCAATTTATAGTAATTAAAAACTACATGCTGTGCAGAATTTCAGTCTGACTTGAGTTAATTTTAGTTTATAAAAAATAATTTTTTTGTTGATTACGTCTTGCGTCGTTCCAATTGTGAATTTTAAGCAAAGTTAGTAGAAAATGGATATTGAATCATGTAATAAAATGTTAAGACGTCCGTTTGTCTTCACCCTAATCTAAGCCGTTTATGGTTTACTGCAGCTGATATTGAATCATCTCAGGGTTTCTATGCATTTTTGATCTTATTTATATAATTAATCCTAGCCTGTGTTGTCAAATTGGAACCAAATGCCTCCATAAGTTCTTGTAGTGGAAATTTAAAATATGGAAGGGATTATGAACTGAGGATTATTGTACTGCAAGGGTTTATCGATAATCCCTGGCTCGTTTCCAAAATCCATTTAGAATTTCTTCGAATTTCGAAAGTTCGATGACTCATACGCAATTACCTTAAGTTCTTGCTCGCCTCCAATTTGGATTCTCTCCACTTCGGTTCGCACAGGGTCCCTGTGGGGCCGAAGTCCAACCCATTCCTTGACCACTGTCGCCTTGCTAAGTGAAGGGAGGAGGGAAGTGCATTTCTCCCAAATCGAGGCTGAGTCATGTCGGTCGACGGATTGGTTGTAGCTGTCCAGTTGACGGCATCCGCCTAGAGTCACAGCATTTCGTCCTGGTACAACATATGTGTCATAATCTCCGTAGAAAAACATCTTGATCCACGGGGCTCGAACCTAAATAAATGTGTCGACATCGGATAATTAGCATCAATGCTTTCAAAATATGTAATCCAAAATCCAGATCCTCAGCTGCGGCTTAGGTGGGTCTATTTTCAAGCATATTTTACTTGATGTCATTTGGAGAAGTCATTATGTTCAAGGAATATTATTTGAATATTTATGCATCTGCCACATTATAAGATAGTACAAGTGCTTCTTATTCTGACTATATATGTAGCATAAGAAAACAGAACCTTGATTATGTACAGAATTCTTATTCGAATGAAATCATTTTCCACAGAAAAACGGAGTTAAATTATTTTCTATAAAAACAATCTCTTAGGATTTTGCTGACGTTATTAATTTTACAACTTCAGAATTTTACCTTGAAAACTTGGCCTCGAACAGGCGAAACTTTGGAGTCGTGGCACAGCCATTTGGCACTAAATCCGGTGCAATTAAAAACATAATCAAATGGCTTTCCACGGTCCAACCAAGTGGGGTTACCGAAATCACTGAAGCTTTCCAATCGACGGTGCCAAACTTGACCTCCTGCAGCTTCAAATCTAGCAGATGAGAATTAGGAAGTATTACGAACCTTTATGTTTCTAACCGTTTCCTTAAATATTGTATTGATATTATTTTCCTAAATGAAATGCTAATTAAGGGCATATTACTCGCCTGGCTTTTGCCCATGGTAGAAAGTCCCCTGACTCAATTACCATTGTTGTGAAGTAAGAACCATATTTCCAATTTCCTGGACAGAGCTGGAGTTCATCCTCCGTGGCTTGGCGGTAGGTTGGTAGAAGGTCTTCAAGATACTTATTCTGAAAGATATCCATGTGGTGAAAGCTTGCTTTCTTTTGCGTATTTAGGCATTATCGTAGATAAATATGCTTAATTTTCGTCTAACCCTTGTTATCGATGCAAATGTTGATGCAAAAATGTATCCGGATGTTTGGAATATTCCAGCCCTATCAGCTTCAGAGGACCGGAGAATGTCATCATAAAATTCATAAGAATCATTGATCCAAGTTCTGTGTAAAGAGTTTTATTAAATTGAATTAAACAGTTTTCAGCTCTGATGATATTATGTCTGTACTTACTGTGTTATTTTTGGAGAGGGCCCTTGAAGATTTGTTCCTGGACGAAAGATACCCGCAGCCCCGTAGCTGAGTGTATCCTGTTCAAACTTATCCGCAATAACGGTGACCTGGGCATTTGGAAATTCCGTCTGGAGTCTCAAAGCTGTATTAAGCCCGATAATACCCGCTCCCAAAACTCCAATATTCATCCTGGCACTGTGGGAAGTCTCCCAAGACAGATCCAGTAAGTATCCAATCCACCGAGCTCACTTTAGTCGATATTACTCAGAACTGCCTCAGAACTACACTTACCCACACTTCACATGACAGAGCATTCCATTTGATTCAGATTAAATTACTTAATGCACAGTGAACGCTTATAAGAGGCTATTCATATTACTTTCTTATCATTATTTTTATAAAGCTGTGCTGTGCTTCGGGTGACTGATGGGTTACATTTCATATTTACAAGCTAGCGCGTTAATAGACAAGCTATGTTCACGAATCTCGACGATACATAAATATACAAAGCGTACATGATGCAATTAAGAAGCACGTAGCTAATCAAAGCGTATCAGCATACGTACATATAATGTGCTTTATTTAGTAGCTTCAATGCTATTTGGTATTCATGGATTTGGGTCAAGCAAGGTTTTAACGCTTGTTTTGTTGCTTATTCGCAGGATATTTTATTCCGGTGTGCAATAGTAGCTATGTATTCCTAATGTATGCAGCATGTAGCCCGTAGAGATATATTTACTTAACTAATTTGTAGCCTGCATGTAGCTATAATTCTAATTTCAGAAGAATTTTAAAGAATTTGTTTCGTAGGTTAGAACTTGGCTGTTTGTTCATCCGTTTTTCCTCAATCCTTTTCCTTTGCATTTTTTCGTTAAGTTACAGCCCAATTTCCGATTTTGAAGTCTGAGTAATGCGTAATCGAAAATTATTTTTCAGTTTAAACGAGAATAACTGGAGCAAAATGCTACATATTTCTTGTGGTGTTTAACATGCAAAGCATAACCTAAGTGTGTAGAGAACTCCATCTTTGCACTGGGTTTCTTCACTCTTACATCCTCTGAGCTGATTTGTTCAAACTTCAAAAATTGTGCTGCGGATTCTGGTTTCAGTTTTGGTTCATCCCTGTTATGTGTTTGTTGTTTGTGAAAGGTTCATAAAGTCCATTGTTTTTCTTCATCAATAGTATCTAATCTTAATTTTGTGTGCAAACAAGCGGAAAAGAGAACTTTTTTCTCCAGTGTGAAATGGGTGACTCGGACTTAGACGCTATTCGGGCCAATCGGCTTGCCCAAATGCAAGGAGGTGGTGGACAACCCGGGGTCAGTTTTCGAACAACTTGATAATTCAATATTTAATTTTACATTGCCGTATATCGCAGAATGTCAGGAAGCATGACGCATGAAGGATGACCACGTGACATTTGTTATTTCTAATTCTTACTTCTTACGTTACGTTGTATGTGCGCCGCTTGCAGGTGGTAATATAAAAACTGGTGAACACCGCGCAGCGGTCAGATGACGATGACTGTTGACTAAGTAATTAAGGTTTTACGCAGAGAGAACAATATCTTACTAATTGAAATGACTCCAAAAATGTAAATGTCAAATGTGATTTGATTTTTCACATTGACATTATTCATATTGATTGCTTTTAGAATAACGCTGGGGGGAAGGATGAAAACCAGCAGCAGCAGGAGGAAGAGCGGCGAGAACAGGCGGAACAAATGAAGAACCAAATGTTGTCCCAAATATTGGACCAACAGGCAAGGGCTCGATGTAAGTGAAATAGTTCATGACTTGAATTCGAATGTGTGAATGCCAATCCGATTATACGATTTAATTTTTGTATTTTTTGTAGTGAACACTCTGATGATTGCAAAACCAGAAAAGGCTCAAATGGTGGAGAGCATGCTAATTAATATGGCACGGAGCGGACAACTTCGGGAGAAACTGGGGGAAACTCAATTGATTGGATTGCTGGAACAAGTCAGTGGGAAGATGAAGCAAACAACTAAAGTGAAGGTAAAGAGGACAGTTTCGGGTTTTACACAACATTGAACATTTGAAATCCATTCTCAATTGGTGCCATAATCAATTTATTTTGATTTTTACATTAGTTTGACCGTCGAAGGTCCAATCTGGACGATGATGACGAGTATCTTGACTTGTGATGGATCACGCCCGATCAAGTTCCACACGACTTTTGTTCACGTCCTGAGCCGTCTTCCTTTCTTCATGCGAAGAACGACGTAAGGGTTAATTAAGTACTTTCGCCTATGTTTGATAACTACATTAAAACTAACAAACTAACTTGTTCTCCGAACATTAGGATAAAATACTACACCTGTCACAAGCAGGGAATTTACTGACTTATTAAATTAAATGCACTGAGCAGCAAAACTCAAAGGGAACAGCACACTGGAATTGTCAAATACTAAATATTTTTTATCTATTAATAGCGAAGATTAAACACTTATAACTGATCCATATATGTTACCGAACGCCTAAGGGTCGCAGATCCCAACAGGTAATGCGGCGCTATGGCGTTTGGCATTTGTCAATATATTAGGTATGTAAGAACCTGTGGGTGAGTTGTGTTTTGACAAGCAAGGGATTATTTAAACCCCTTGACAAACTATCACTGAATTCAATTGAGTTGCTTGGTAATACTTACTACATGCTAATAGACTAATTCAGTCAAACTGATTGTTGGCTTTGTTGTTGAAATCCTATTTTTATGGATACAAATAAACGAAAATGAAATTATTGCAGATAGTCATGTGTTGTCTGTTTTTCATAGTTTTATTGTTCCAGTTGTGTAAGGGCGACGAATTGCATGTGTAGCCGTTGTTTACAAAACTCATAAAATTCGATTTCACGTGTGAAGTTTTTTCGAAGGATATTTTTAACTTCTTCGGAAACTGGAGGCTTGTATATATTCTTATTGATTTTTTGCATTGTGGCTAAGTTATCTGCAAGTGTAAAATAATTTCAAAATCACAAACTTAAAGAATATTAATTGGTAATTAATTGAATTACCGTAAAACATTTCAGTGGCACCCCTGAAGAATTTTGGAACATATTTTTCCAAAACTTGCAATGTGACGTTCATTTCTTCCAGTATTCCCACAACGGCGTAATGTTCTTCCACATTGCGTTTCGCTCTCTGCATTGCCCACTCACCATTAAATTCACTGGCAGAAAATAAATGGAAATTAAAGTATCGCGTTTCAAATTCATAAGTACTGTAAAGACTCGTAGGCTTTACTCACACGCATTTCTCATCATGTCCACAGAAGAACATGGCCTGTCTTCTATGATCGCCAACACCATCGTGTATTTCGCCAGGAAGAAACAAACACTCACGATCTCCACTGAGGACACACGTTTCGAAATCCTACATCAAACACATGGAATGAACAGAAACTAGCCAATAACACTGGGAACATTGTGTTTTCACTGTAAGCATATGCGTAATTTGTTGAATGCATGCGTTCAGATTCCGTTATTTCGCTTACTTTTTTAAGCCAATTCGGATGCGGGAGAGGCAATTCTGGAAAAGCTTGCTTTCTCTCAATAATATACCTATTGAAATTCGGAATATTGATTTAGTAATTTAGATATCCATTGATTTGTATGAATTAGCTTTGTATATTTTCAAACCATGGAGCCCGGATGTAGTAGAACCAGGAGATCACTCTTTCGATAGGGTCTCGTACAATATTAATGTAAATGGGCATTGGATAACCGTGTCTGTTGAAATTAGACAAACAAATTCATTAAGGAATCGAAGGTTGAGTTTCTAAATACGTCTAAATAATAGCAAATTAAATGCAACACAAAAGCAGAATGATAAACAGAAATCAGACCTTGTGAAATTACTGAAACATGTATGTTTCACGTAGGAAGCTGGGGCTGCGAACATGTTGATCATCGTTGTAAGCCGACTCTGCATTTGTTACACACAATAAATAGAAGAACCCAATATATGTATATTAATTATAGTTTATAGAAATTTATGCCATGTTGATGCTTAGAGCTTTTCGCCATTTGAGGTTATGCAATGGAATTACCTCTTCATAGTAAGTCAGCCGAATGGTTTCCACTTTTTGGGTCCCATCACGATGAAATCTAAAATCATTCTGATGCGATAGTCGTTGAAGTAAGTCCATCATTGTTTGACTCCCAACTTTAGGAACTCGATTGAAAAATAAGACTTCCTTCTCAGCTTTTCGCGTATTATTTAATGCTGTCGCGTTATACTGCAAACACAGACAAATAAAAGTTATTGTTCCTGAAACCAGAAAATACTGTATCTCCCACGCAATCAAGTAATCAACAAAAAAATCAAGTTCATTAACTCATCCAATCACAAATTGTATCAATCACGATGTTCGTTAAAGCTTTTAGAGTCATTGCATAACGTAAGTAAATACTTACCCTTAGATTTCTTATTGTGAATGTTGAAATCCCACTTCCACCGTTGGAGTGAGTCAGTCTTTCTGATTGATTTCTGCCATTTCCAACAGCTGCGGATTGAGAACCTGTGCACAGTTAATCACATTCAAGATACAGATTGCTGTTTATTAAATCCTTAAATATTGAAACATAAACCAAATTAATTAAACTGTATGCCATCTGTAGATATAAGGTGTAGACATAAATACTTGCGTGAGCTGATGCACCGGAAGCAGATGCAGTGAGAATTCCTTGAATTTCTTCAATTCTTGAATTTAGCATCTGAGTGTGAAAGAATAGGAAGACAGTTGTGGAAACTGAGACCAAAGCAACGAGTTCTGAAAACCTAATTTGTGAACAGAACGGCGTGAAACAGAAAACAACAACGTTTAGCATTCACAGTAAATTTTAGGAACAAATACGAATTGAAAAAAAAAACTAATTTAAATGCTGATATTTCAGATTAAGTAATGGTATTACCTTTTTGACACTGGCATGATCATTTGCCGTATTTGTCGATTATGCATCATCTTCTAACATTAGCGAAGAATTTGCTAACTGTCTGTTTTGTAACTATCTGAGCTGGGTTCTTGAATAGCGGATGGATTTGTTGCCAATCCAATCTTGTTTCATAATTATTAAATGTCCTGTCCATGCACTACCAATTTATTTTGACGAAACACACTGCGAAAAACTGATCGATATGCAAGCTTATAGAAACGTAAGAAAACGCTTCAAATACGAGCTATAGTGCAGCGAGTTTCTCTGCAGCGGTGCACTGTTATTAGGTATACTGCAGTGAGTCGTGATAATCGCATACACAAATACTCTCGTATTCATAGTTCAATAACTTTAATTAATTTAATATTGTTCACAATTAGTTTTAATCAAAACTTAACGATGATGTGAAAGACTCAATTTTGTACGGAAACCTTTCTTCCGTCGTTGTCACAATACGGGAGATGAATGCAAACTAACGAGTTGCACATCGTTGGAATTTATTGTTGCACATTTCGGCTAAAGTTGCCAGTTTGTCAGTAGAGAGAGAAGGGCAAGTAGCGTGCTGAAGAGAGTACCTGCATGTCTACAACTCCAACTTGAGTTGTATTTTTATGAACATTTACGTTTAGCTAATTTGCATTTGTACCACAGAACATTTACCTACTTTAACAGTTAGTCTAGGCAAAATGTTGTACATGCTGCACGGGCGGATAATCGCTCTTGTGAATTTCCTTCCGTAGTTCCTCAACCAAGTCCTCAACCCCCTTGAATCCGGATCGAATTTATGCATCTCCATCAAGGCAGATCTACTAAATAGTAGCTGAACATTTGAAGAAACAGATTTACAGTAAACGGTTTAGTTCGAAATGTATTTGTGGTTTGACTGAAGTGAGGCTTTTCTTTGTCACAGTTTACATTATGAATTATGGGAGAAGATGAGAATAATTCGACATGTTTGCGAATGTCAAGCACATGGACCAACATAAATTCAGAATCACAGGTTCATTGTCGCAAGCAAGGGCAGGAAGCATGATGGGCAAATACTACAAGAACTATGTATTTATGTATTGTATTGTAGGTATGTATTTTGTGTTTACTTGTCAAGAAATATTCCGTTCAAAAATGGAAAATTGGGTGTAAAGGAACACGCCAACGCCTCCACTATTGTCTTATGCAAATATTAAGTTAAGTTAGGTTACCGCGCGATGAACTCGATGAAATAGGTTTGTAATGGATATTAGAGAAATGGTTTGAAATTTGAAATCCTTTTGCTATGATACAAGACAGACTGGCGTCGCCCATTGCAGTTCCCATGCCATCAGTCATTGTTAACTGTCCAAGCGACACCTACTATTGTAAACAAATGCTACAAAACGATAAAAGTTTTAAACTCCAATTTGCACGGCATGACAGCTTTACGCAGATTCATATACTTATTTTAAATTACATATTTATGTTTCTAGGCGCATGGTACGTGGTACATGGCGTAGGTCTGGTACGGTACACTGGTTGGTAGATTGCAAGATCCTCCGAACCGAATAATCTGTATCATTCCATTTTTAGCTAGTTTTACTCTATAATTTACATTTCTCGTTAAGGTGTGCTTACATGATTTCATAAATCAATTTGGAGCGAATTGAACAACAAGGTGTGATTTCAGAAGTCCGATTCCGTAAGTAAATCATTACTACGATACCTGTTGGCTATTTCCAGCCAGCTATTTTAATAGTTTATCAAATATTCGTGACGTGCCACATGAGAAATGGAAAGTTTATTCCTGGCTTCAGATCAGATGCTACGTTATTCTGTATTTATTCTTTTGTACATTTTGCTAATCTCTTTGATTTGCATTTGCGCTGATGATGGGGATTATGCATTTATGATGAGAACTAATTGTTTGTTTGTTTATCTACAGGTAAAGGTAAAAGTAGTAAAATAACAATGGAGCTGTTACCTGTAATGCTGCTGCCTTATTGCTTGTGCTGCTTTTAGGAAAATGCAATAATATACCAAATACAGGCTAGAGACGCCTCTTCTGATATTGAAGACGGCCAGGGAAGGAGCAGCAGATTCACAATGGAACCAACCACTGAAACCAACAAGAATAAGAATGATAGTAATAACAATAACAATAGTACGAAGATTGAGCGAAAAGTTTTTAAATACAAATGCTCCTTCTCTGCAACGATAACTGACACGATGAAGAGACGTGGATGGGTTGAGGTAAGCTATCTAGTTCATTATTCAAATTACTACAAGATGTAAATACCTATTATTATGCTGCTCTTAGTTATCAACAGAACAATTTTAATAAATTAAAGCTTCAATTACTTAAGTAACGTACATGTGTGCTTAGTATCAGGATCTACCCTGCGGAACAGAGTAAAAGTTTCAGTAGACCCTTGATTTAAGATTAACTTACCCACAGCAAAGGGACATTGACTTTCAGCACTGATCATAGACATTTAGAAGTTATAATTTAACTCTAAACGTGGATCTTTTGTTCTCTGGAATATCAGCTTCTCAATTATGTATCCAGCATGGTTGTATATTAGGTCAAGTGGTTAACCCTTGCCACATGCCAGGGAGTGAAACTTCGTCCACACTGTTAGAGCTGCAAGGCGCATATATCTCAAGCCAATTTATACGCTTCCAATAAGTATTTCAGGCACACTGTATCAATTCACGTAACACTGAATTATGGTTTACAGGCCGAAGAGGATTCGGACGACTGGGATATTTTTTGGTGCGATATGAATCAGTTGCGTGATCTTTTCACACCTCCGGTTCATTCTCTGGAAGATCATCAAAGAATCGGACATTACAGAAACTGTTTCGAGATCTCGAGAAAAAATTTAATGGTGAAGAATTTGAAAAAACTCAAGTAATTTATATGAAATATTAACATTTAATCGACTTATCGGTAGTATTAAGGGTTATTCCTAATTTCAAAATTATTTCAATCTAAATAGGTGGCGCATTGAAAAGGCTTTTGGGAAGGAGGAAGGCCAGAAGGTGGATTTTTTCCCAACTACGTTCATTCTCCCGGTAATAGAAATATACAATGCCAAATTAATGGATGTTCGTTCCTAACTGATTTATGAATTGAATTATGAATTGAATTATGAATTTATGTTGATTGTACAGAGCGAGCACAAAATATTCATGACGGAATATCGAAAATCTCCAGACTCATTGTGGATCATTAAGCCTGCAGCTGGAGCTCAAGGACGAGGGATTTTCATCTTTCAAAAGTAACAATATTCAGTTATTATCATAATTAGCAAAATGCTCAAAAACTGATCGTGATGCCTGGTTGGTCACATCAATAACCATATTGAATTCAAATGCAAAGATTTCACTTTCATATTACTCAGAAGTCTATTGAATTCGAGACCTGTTGGTCGATCACGATTTTATTCTCCCGACATGATAATAAGCCACACAATAAGCATACAAGAATAATTTGAGTTAAAGATTCAGTTTCACTTCACAGCTCTGTGCTTTGTGTAAAATAAAATTAGCACTCAACTTCACTTTGTATTATACACATTTATGTATTAACTTCATCCTGTTATTTGAATTAATAGATTGAAAGATTACTTCGACTGGCGTTCTCGATTTGATTGCCCCGAGCATCAGCTCCTTCTACAGCAACAGCAGAATCAAATCCTGGAACAACATATTATGGAGAAGCTTCGACTTCCCTTTGACTTTCCCAGAGTACCTCCGATCAATCCCGACTTTACCCTCAACCGAACACTTCTGAGTCCGGATGACCTGGCCGCACTCAATGCGGATAATTTAGGCCTTCCAATTCCGCCCGTTGAATCCCCGTCATTGGAAAATCAGGAAGTTCAACCTTCAAATCAAGAGTCTACTACAGACACGAATATTACGATCGACTCTCCTGCTGAACCGTCATCGGCAAGGACAATGGAAACCAGTAAAAATGACATCTACGTCGTCCAGCGGTACATTAAGAACCCATACCTCATCGGCGGAAGAAAGTTTGACATTCGACTCTACGTCTTGGTCAATTCAGTAAGCGTTCAAACATTTGCATGAAAGCCTTATGCCTTCTGACCTGACGCGACAGAAATGGAAGCCATCTGGCTATAAGAATAAAACATCATAGGCACAATTGCATTAACAACTTGAGTGAATGATTTCTCCAATTCTATTATAATTCGCTCTTTGTTTATTATAATTTATACAGTACAATCCACTAAAAGTGTGGATTTATCGAGAGGGCTTTGCACGATTCTCGGCGGCACAGTTTTCTCTCAAGTCACTACAAGACATTTACGTTCATTTAACAAATGTTGCAATCCAACGTACTTCTGAAGACTACAATCCTGAAAAGGTAATTTTAAACTGCAGATTTCCGTATGACAGTAGTGTGTTTTACCTTTTACCTGATTTGCAAATGTCACCATTTTTGAACGGTGTTACTGCTGTTCTACCTGCAACTATCTGATTTAACGAACTCATGCTCAATGCCTGCAGAGCGGAGTTGGTATAGCCATTAATTTGAGTGACAAAAAGTAACAGGCAGGAACAGTTATTTCCTCTGCTTCTTCCTTTTGTGTGACACTTTTCTTTATTCTTGTGTATTTGCGGTCACGCCATTCTAGGGATCCAAGTGGTCATTACGAAGCCTGAGAGAATACTTGACGGCACGTCATGGTCGGGATTCAGTGCAGCACTTGATGAATCAGATTGACAATATTGTGATTCGTACACTTCAGAGTGTTCACCAACTTATGAGCCAGGATCGGCATTGCTTCGAAGTTTATGGATTTGACGTCCTTATTGACAGTGAAGTTAGACCGTGAGTTTCTCACCCTAGAAACCTAGTCAGAGATCTTCATTCATAACCGTTCAAAATGACAAAACACATTGAATTGCAGGTGGTTGTTAGAAGTTAACGCTTCCCCAGCCTTCACTCCTTCTAACGAAGAAGACTACCGGCTTAAATGCGCTCTTGTTGACGACACTGTTCACGTTTTAGATCTAGAAGGACGGTAATATAATTTTTCAAATTCCCAAATTCTTCAATGATTAAGAATTAGAGGATTCAACAGCTAACAATACGATATTTCGACACAGCCTTACAGGTTTTGAGAAACGAGTTGGTGGATATGACTTGATCTGGAGTGATGGACCCGTTTATGCAAACGCCGGTGACTGTGGACATGTGACTGGATCCGACAACGGACCGAAGCTGAATTCTTTTTTGGGTAGGTAAGCACTAACAATGATATGCAGCAGCACTGGATAAGACTCTGTTAGTTCTAACTTTACAACTACGATTTAACATTTATTTATTCCGTCTAGGATGTATGAACGATCGAGTCAATCAACTGCGTAGATGTTTTATTAATGCCAAGTTCATACGGGATGCGCATAGACTTCATGTAGGACCGTCTGGAAGTGCGGAGGTGTCCCTACAATCAGTACCAAAACCTGTTTCAAAAATTCAAGATGATCGCTTCCGAATACCCGGACCAACCAACTCCAGCCTTCCTGAATATTCAACCACAACCTACATGCCAATTACTTCACACTACATACCTCCGCGACTGCCCGTCGCCCAAAGTAGTAATACCACTAGTAGTACAAATTCCGCATATCCAAAACCACCACGACCGCCACTTCGAAGTCGTCCCAAATCTTCGGATACAGGTGGAAGTGGAAGCCTTCGAGTTGCAGGAAAGGCCATTAGCATGAAGAAAAATATGGTGTCATTCCTCAAATCATTGGAGAAGAGTAAACACTTATAATGTAGTTCCAGGGTGCACTGACTAGAGAATATACAGCGTCCTTAATGCTTAAGATTCTTGACCAGGTTTGTTATAGCTACTATTCAATTCATTCCAATGAATTCATCTCGAGTTATAAACATGCAATACTCCACACGGAATGAGAAGTGCCAAAGAAGATATCACAAATAAAATTATTAGCGAAAATTGGCGAGTTGTTATTTACGTACCACTGATCCACACTTGGGTTTACATACAAAAATCAAGCTAGATTAATAATTTGTTCATTCCTCTTCATTTTCCAAATTGATGTTGTCACCAAACTGGCTGTACAGTTCATTTTTTAGGCTGTTCATTTCCTTTTTAATATCAGATATTCGAGCTTCAATTTTTTTGATTTCCTCTCGAGCTTTTTCCATTAGAGCAGCAATAGCAGCCTGTAACATAGAACAGCAGAAGTATTTAGCAATTACTGATGCATCACGAGGGACATGAAAGGTTTATGGCTTCCGTATTAACTCAAGTATCCCAGTATTATTGGAAATACGCGATTAATTACTCAGGGTGCTTTTGGGTTGGAGGTAACTATGCTTATACTATTGTGATTTTTAATCACATTTACTGACACATCCAGTAGATGGATGATCTATTCCAAATTAATACAGAGGATACTTTGGCCTACGCATGTTTGTCCTGGAAGCTTAAGTGTTGGTGAAAAGTTAAATGCTTTATAGTGAATTACCGTAGCGTTCTCTTGAGTATAGTGGGCAAAACAGTCTCCGATTTGGATAGGAACCGTAATGCTCTCATCGTCAAACATGAGGATATCAGCTTCCGCATCCTCCAAATTTCTAACTTCATTCTGCAAAAACAAATAGAACATTATACTATATCGGTAAGTACTCTTCCGCTAAGATTTAAATATTTTTACCTATGAAGCTGGCGCCTGATTACAACAGTGTGACAGCCCGACACACAGAAGTTCAGAATCAGAATCGGCAATAATATAATGCGCGACAATTCGGTCGTAAGTCATAATAAATATATACCACCACAGACCAGAATAATAAGCGAAACAACAACAATAACAGAGAAAGTTAGAAAGGCGAAGAGCGACACTACATTTTAGTGACTACAATGCTCTACATATAGTACTTTATAAGCTCATTTTAACACTGTGTAACTCTTCGCTGTGATGCTGTTAGACATGGACGCTGTACGTGTGAAGTCTTACTGCTACTGGAAAGTAGTTAACTTGACATGACAAATGATTTTACCTGTTTTCGGTTGAGTTCTTGATTTAATTCTTCCAACCAGCTGTTACGAATTGCAAAGATGTTAATTTTCTTCTGGTTCTCATGACTGATGTGCACGTCAGTATCCTTTAAATTCAAAATATAAGATATAACATACAAGCAACAGTTGACGTTGACAGTCAAATACATGTACGTATATGCACGCGATGATTCACGGATTGTGTTGAAACCGCTAACCCTTCCATGTGTGCAGTGTAGATATGAATTAAAATTAACAAAATCAATTTTTTAAAAAATAATGCTTACGTTTCCGACTGCGGGTACTTTTGCCGTTGAGCTCATCTTGAATCTTGACCTACTGTCAGCTCGATCTTCGAATACTTATTGATAATTCGTGTGAAACGGGCTAAGCAGATCAGAAGTGTCCAGTTTTCAACTCAAAATCAAAATCTGGTAGATGTTTTTACCTTTTATGGTGTATGGTATTTTAAGTTTTGGTGTGGGTTGTTGAGGGTGTGTTGGCGTAGAGCGTGATTGCAAGCGATAATCCTTTTAGGTTTGATTGAGGTTCTCTTGTCAG
>JAQFXY010000589.1:0-22155 GCA_034693865.1 Ceratophysella sigillata | reverse complement strand
AAGTTCACGGGTATTATTTGGGTTTGATATGGAAAGGAAACACGGGTTAGTTCAGTTTACGGGTCTGTTTTGTATGGTTTTGAGAAGTTTGCACTTATTTAATTTAATGATTTGTACTTAAATTCCTGTCCGTAGGACGGGCTTTCAGCTAGTGCCATCATATTCGCTAGCATATGAAATAGTAGACCTATTTAGTCATGCTTTAGTTGAATAAATAAGCTTGGGTGTTCGTGCGTGAGAATTTACTCATTAGGTGCATGACATATTGCTACCCAGAACAAACGAAATGGCTTCACACCGAGGGAGGGCGGATATCCTCTCTTGCAAGGTCCTTAAATCCATTGTAGAGCTAACTCTGTCAAACAAATGTCAATCGTGCGAATTGACACTTATGAAATACATTATAGCTCAGACTCAGGAATTCCTAAGTTGTTAATATTTCGTATTTATATACATCTACCACAATGACTGGAAATGGAATCCTCGAATGTCAAACTAAATCGATCCTTTTGTAACTAGCAGGTTGGCAGGTACCAATACAGGCAGTAGTTCAGCGTCCGCTACAACGTAATTCCTTCATTTTTGGAATTTAAATTAAGTTTAACATAATCGAATCATAACGAAACTTTTTGAGAGAGCGTAGCAACTTCTGGGGATATTCCACTTCTTCTTCTGCTCCTCTTCTACATATCTACTACGCATTTTCAATTCAAGTGGCTCGTTTGCTGAATGTAACCTTATGAAAAATATAAAGTTCAATTACGAGATAATTGCAATTATATGGTAGACGGGTTCAGCGAGCCTTACCTTCCGTCAGGTCCTCATGTGTTATACATATATCTTGGTAGGCTCGCTTCGCTTGCCTCACATACATATAATTTTAATGAATTCAACGTTTGAAATTATTATATTTTCTCGCTGGATAATGGTAAGGTGATTATCTGAATGAAGTAAATATCAGAAAAGTGATATTTCGCTTAAACACTATTTATGGGGTCAGTCGGCTGCCGAAAACACATATTGAGCTTCATTTTATTTAATCATTCATATTCGTAAAGCCTAAACGAGTGCAAATAAAAAATATTCAAAAATCGCTTAAACTTCGCCTTTGATATCTAACAGGCAATCATCAGAGCGGCTATGAATTCAAAATTACAAAAGAGAAGAACATTGTGAGCTACGAAGCCATGCGAAATTAAAAAGCCTAAACTAAACTAAACTACGTACATGGCGACATTAGAAAATACATGGTTAAATAATATATTGAGTTTAGTAGATGGCCCAGGCATTGACACTTAGCTGCGAGGACAGGATGCAGTTAGGGTAGTGGAGTCCTAGTTAATTTGATCCGTGCTGGAAGATTCCGGTCCGTTCTTACCTTGATAATAGCTTTGCCTTAGGAAGGAAAGTGGAGTTGGCTTTCTTTCTCAGAGACTTTGAGGGAATGGGAGCGAAGTATGTGGACAGGACTCGGAGCTTGAGCTTAATGGGAAGACGGAGAAGAAAGTGGAGGGTGAAATTAATTGGAACAGTTTGAGTTTCTATTACTCTGATTTGTTTTAGTGAGAGAGAGTGGACCTGAGTCCAGAAATGAATTGGTTCCCGCGTCCTTAGTCTAGCTAACGGGTTCTACGAGTCCTGGCTCGTCGGGAAGTTAACCCGTAAAAATGTTCCTAATACTAAGCCGACACTTGAACCAAGCGAGGCTTGAGAAACACGGAAGACGGGAGTAAATAGGGGAAATAAAACCGGTCATTGTTTCTCGGCCGAGCGGTGGGGTGTGGAATTTAGGTGTAGTGCTGTCTGTCTGCCTGCCTCTTCCCAGCCAGCACAAAAGACAGAAGCGACTCATGTCTTCATAAATCCTGAATCCAGGAATTTATTGACTCCTTCACGGCTCTGGCCAAGAAGAAGCTCCAAGACTCGGTCGAGATGTCCACTCCGATTTCCTCACTTGTTTCATCGACTTATGACCAATTCAAACCGAATATGGATTCTGCATAACAATAAATTGGATGTTAGAAATTCAAAAATCCCTAGCTCGGAGGAGAACGTAGAGAAAGTCCGAATCAGGAGTGGAAGAGTTGTGAGAATGGCTGGAAGGATTTTCAAGGAACACTTGGAGAGGCGTCGGGCGTATTTTGTTCGTTTGAGTGGACAGGAGAGGACGAGGGAGATTCCGAGTTGAAGATTGTCCGAGTTTAGAGTGGACATAACGGAGAGGGTCTCTTTATATACGTGGCGTCAGCTATAGTTAGCCGGGATTCAGTATTGACGGAATTTTTTGAAGAAAAAAAAAGATTATTGGTTGAATAAGTTGCATTATGGATGACAGGACTCAAAACTGGGAGGGTCTTTTATTGAAGTTGCACAGAGATGCCCAACTCTGGGTGATTCCTGGGTGATTCCTTATTACCGCCACCGCTTTCCCACAAACACAAATTCTGAGTTGAGTCCTCAACTCGGTGTGGAGACTTGGGCAGTCACCCCAAAGTAATTGGATTAACAGACTCTGGTGGTGATGTAAGGTTGGTTGGGCCGAAGAGCACCAGGAATATTCTGACAATCACATATTATATCAACCTTGGGGAAGCCGAGTCCCTTGTCCGCAGGAATCCTTGTTTTTATGGATTACGAACCCAAATCCCCACCACTCGTTTACATGAGCATGGACAAAAAGATATTCAGGTCAACAGAGCGGGCTCAGCTGGAGTTTTACAACAGAGGCTATCACTCATGTAAGCCTTTTTATTCGTAATCGGAGATTTGATTTCAACCCATTTGGGAATAACCCCTACGAATTTAATTCAAACCTAAGTGACGTTCCTTGTAAAAGGAATGGAAGGCTCTGGACCCATTCCATTGCTCTTAGTGGTTCATGTAGCTTCTCATTCTTTTACCCTTTTAGGCTGGAATGATACGGCTTTAATTAGTCCCGTGCAGCTCAAATTACTGCATTTAATCCAAGCATTTTACCTTAATTAAATATTGGCTAGAACCACGGACGGCTTTGTGCTCGAGTAGGTTCTCCTGTGCAAGGACTCCGTGCCCTGTCCTCTGTGCCTCTTGCATCTCCAGAATATCTCGAGAGAGAACTACAGAATTGGAATAAAATAGTTTTCCCAAATGGTTTATGGTGAGCCTGAATGCAAGTAAGTGGGAAACTTTGCGTCAATCTCTCTTATTAATTTACTTGCGACTGTCTTTATCTTGTCCCGAGTTCCTTTGTTTTGTGGCTGCATCTGCACTTCCACTGGCTTAGCTCCAGTTTCAGTTTGAGTGCGCTCGTTCAGCTGACGAGTTCCCGACGAGTCAGATTAAAATGAAAGTAATTCATAAAAAGCACCTTGAGAGCTGCATTGGGAATACGTGGCTCGCTAGCAAGCGACCATGAATTACTAACGACCATTAAGTATTTAGTGAGCGCTGAAACACTTTCCTTCGCTTGAGTTCTGTGAATTATGAATAGATCTCTTATTTGATTACTCGTAATCCCTCCTGAATTAACCTACCTTTGAAAACACTTAAGCTCATTATTGTAGAGAATGTACCGTTCCCCGAGTCCATCTTTAAGTTTGTGTGGAATTTTCCCCATGCCTTTCATGTTTTTACGTCCATTCCATTATGTATGTTCGGTTGCCAGTGGACGTATAATGCATGAGTACAGCTAACTAGTGTGAAAATCGAGGATCCAATTCCGTATTCCTCCTATTTCCTGTTACGTCAAAAATTAAATGTCGAATTGAGCTTTCACTTTTACAGAAGCAAAACAAATAATGATGCTACCAACTAAATAGAAACTTCCTGTATGAAATACATGAAAATTAAATATTTAGCCTTCATCTTTGCTTTATGCTTTCCCTTACTGGAGTTTACTTTAAGTATTTCGAATGTGGGTCCCATGAGCTTTAAACAGTTGTGGTCGCTCCGAAACTCCAGGGTTTCCGGTTCCATTATGGTAGAAGTCGGAAGATACGGCTGGGTTTGGGAGGAAAGCTCTCTTGCCAATTCAACTGTTTAAAAGAAAGCCATGGCCATGAGAAGTCTCTTCTGTTTATTCCACGCTTTCAATCTTGTTCTGACTTTCTTGGAACCTCCAACTCGGGAAGGGCTATCTGTAAATTTTATTGTGCTAAGACGTGTGGCTCATGTAACTCAGAAGGGATTCGAAATTTGAGAGGAGGCTCAGGCTAATCAAAAGGAGCTTTGGTGGAATTGAAGATGCCCGTCAATCTCCCCCACTAAATTCCACCCGGCTAAATTCCGTCCCGTCAATTTCGTCTTCTGTGACGAAAATGCAAGGCGGTGTCAACAGAGAGATACTCGGTGTTCACAGTATCAACAATCTGTTTAACAGACACGGGAATGATGAGAGGACAAACTGGTCACACAACAAGGCGAGGTTAGGCTTACAGGCTATGCACACGTAAGTGGTTACCAACTGGATACAAGCCTGATTAAACTCATGCATACTTATAACTCCTCAATAACATGAGGTGGCAGGTGACACAGCCATCATGAAGAGCCGCTGAAGTGGATCAATGACCGGGCGGGTTGAATTCAAAATAAGGAGCACATGAGACACGTGTTAAGCATTCATGGGAAAAAACCGACAGTTAACTGAAATTACACTTCTCAAAAAAAAATTTTTCGCTTCGAACATTTTATGATTTGGAAATAAATTTAAATTTTTTGGCTTTATTTGAGTGTATATGTAATCGAGGCTCCCGACAGGAAGACGCAATGCACCTGTCGTGGAACTAAGTAAACACGTATTATCACTAAAATGTGTTCCATACATCGCTTTCAATTGAACCAGTTTATATACGAAGTGATAATAACGTATGGATTTGTGACAGACAGACGGACGGACGGACAGGGTCATCCCATAAGACTCTTCTGGTCTAAAATGGTAAACACTCATGGTAAACAAGTTGAAGGTGTTCCCGAACTTTCTAATGTTACCATGTGTGTTGACGTACTTTCTCCATGTGTTTACCGCGAACTTTCTCCATGGCCGTTTATCATGGATGCTTATCAACTTTTTCTATGGGCGTTTATCATGGATATTTAAAAACTCGCTCCATGCTGTATAACCACAGCATTTTTTGATTGGTGTTTATCATGGATGCTTACTAATTTTACCCGTGTTTGTTTACCTCCAACTTTCTCCATCGATGTTTATCATGGATGCTTACCAGTTCTCCATGCTTGTGTAACATGGAGGTTTACGAACTTTGTGCGCGGGTGTGTAGTGCGTGCCTTTGTTCCTTCAGTTAACCTGTAGCAGTTGACGTTGAGCGAGCGTGTGAGGGAAGCGGAGGCTGGGTTTGACAAAGTGTAGCTGATGGGAATAAGATTATTGGCGTTTAGACGTCCTGAGTTGGGATGTGTGGCAAATGTCAGAGTGGATGAAGGAGAAGAGAAAGCGTGAAGAGTTGATTGTGTGAGACAGAGTATTATAAGATAAGAGGGATTGTGGATGATTATTGTCTCATTTTGAGTGTATTTTTGGAGTCTGTTGCTGGAGAGTGCTTGGGAACTCGGCTCCTTGTGGCCACTCAGAGGGCGGAAAAGTGGTTATCGATTTGAAAGGGCATGCTAATGGCAAAAAATTCGGACCCGCATAAGTGATTCTCCTGAAGAGGGAAGAAAAGGGAGGCTCGTCGTAAAAGCTTCCTCGAATCTCTTCTTTATTGTAACTTCCCAGCATAGAGTTCCACAAAAGAAAGTAGGAAAAAAGGAGAAGAAAGCCCTTTTCTCTCCACAAGCCTCTTTTAGGTCAAGACATAGGCTCCTAAATCTCAGAATCCTCTTCCTAGTGTTAAGATTTTACAAGCCTCATTAAGACCTAATGGATACATATAAATTTCAGGCTTAAAAAATAAAAATAGACCAAGGAATTTGACGCAAGAAGTGTAGCACTACTGTAGGCCCAAAATGGGCTAAGGTTCCAGCGTCCCACAACGCCACATGTCTTCGTCCATACAATTACAATGCCAGACTTCTGATTTCAGATAAAAGTCTTGCAACATTATGCTTCGTCAATAATTGTGAAAGTAGTCTTTTTTTCCAGTCCTGTCACAATCAATCCTCTTATTAAGTACCAACAACTATTTATAATTATATTGCTTGCAAGGAATTATACCGCTAAGGTGCACTTGCTTGCACCGCATTTAATTTTATGAGTATTAGTAATCAGTGCGCAGCGAGTGGAGCTAAGAAGAACGATGTTGGCCCTTAAGTACAAAAATAACCTCTAGTTTAGAATGTACTGTAGTAAATATTTTAAAATGACCGTTTAACTACGTCAACGTTTAACTTTTTGGTGATATCAAGCACCACGTCTTTAATTTCAGCTTTGAATTCAATGAATCGCCAATGTGTCTCTTGAACTTTGGAAGAATTGGACGAGGGTTTGTTTATATTTGTACTAATAAATTGAAAAAGTGAACTCACATCCTGTCCTTTCAATAATACAAACAGAGGAATTGAGTTCGAATTCAGGATTAGGTACTTGGTGTGTTGAAAGGACGAAAGGACGTACGGGTTGTTGGAGGAGACTCTTCTCTTTGCAGGAGGATTTCCACAAGAAGTACGTAATTGTACTCAAACAGTCTGGAAAAAGGTTGGAAAGGAACGGAGAGCTTGAGCCCCCGTGCAGGCAGCATAGCATTGAGAACGGAACTAGGTACGTATAAAATCAGACCATGCTACCAAGAGCTGCGTTTTCCCTACTGAGAACGGATTGAAATCACTAAAAGCCCATGAGATTACGACAAATGCATATTAAAGAAGTCCCCATATCCTCTTTCCCGAGAAGGCCCAGCAATTTCTTATTTTCGCAATTCCCTCTCTGTGCAAACTGGGCTCAAATACAAATAGATTGACGACAAAAAGTATTGCAGAACGACAGACAAACTCCTTTTACTTTGTGTAGACAGTAAATAGCATTTGGATCTTGGTATTCATCTAAGGACTAATCTAATATGGACACTGCTCAAGCTGTATAGCATTACAGCATTATACACATAGGTACCATTATAACCAGCAAATAAACTATGCACTGTCGTAGTTCAGTAGTTCAGAAATTAGTGGTAATAATAATTTCAGAAAGTCGATCGCAAGTACATTCCAGGCAGCAAGGGATAAGAACGTATCACAGAGCGACAACGAAAATCAATATTCGGAATGCATATCTTCTCACATAGTCTATTATCACTATTCACATAGTGTTTGGTTTGCTTATAGCTAATTAAAAAATTGAAAGTATCGTAAAGCCGGCCAAGACAAGTAGAATATCAGGATCAGTGAGACATAATCCAAAACTTTGGCTGTGGTCAGGATAAATCGGATAAATGCGATACACGTCTGGGAACCCGCCTTACCGTGCCACATTTATGGCCTAAAATACGCTCACCCAACTGTGGCTTTCAATGATTTGTATCGAAAAGCTTGGAAGCCGATCTCTCAATCACACAGCCGACGCCTTAGCATAGACGGAAGTGAAAAATGTATGCATATTCTAATTTTTGTGCATGAAATAATAATTGATGCCAAGAAATATTAATATCCAGTCCACGATCGGTGATTTGATTGAAGTCATGATTTGTCATTAAAATGAAAAAAAAAACTGGAAATATAATGATTTGCTTAACAAGCCTATGACGGAATAGTGTTTGAAAACGTAGCTTTGTGCAGGTCTGAAAATATTTTGTTTGATGCTAAAGCCTGCATGTGGAATGACAATAGGATGAGAAGAGAAGCCAGTTCTGTGCCACTTACTTTTCCATTTTTTGTATAATAAACAAAAAGGAAAAGAGAAAGCTCCCATGACAATCCCATTTCTCCGCTTTCTTCCCAACTGAGCTTTTCTTTTCTTCTGTAGAATAGACGAAGACGACAGAAGCGTGAAGATGTTCAAATTACATGATTAGAAAACTATCAAGACTAGGGCCAGGCATGGCGACAAGAATTTTATTCTTCCCGTTCCCTAGCTCCTCAGTGGGGAGTCTGGATGGACTAAGTTATTATTCATCTCCACTCTCTAACTTGAGGGAACAGATTTGGAAGACAAGCGGAAAGTCCATATTTAGTCAATGCAAACTTTCTGCTCGATAGGCAAGGAGAGGCTGTGGAAGAGCTGATAGCTCCTTCATCAGTTGGCAAGTAAATATACATAAGCTTCTGTTTACTTCCCATAGGTAGGTTCATGGAATTTTCATTAACTAGTTTTAATTCTTTCCCTCTCCGTCATTATCAATTTTTGGGTTCTTCAGATATTTCTGCACTGGAGCTGTCATGGTAAAGGAATTCAGGCGGATTCCCTGTAACTTATTTATTAATTGTGTCTACATAGTGTAAAGACAAACAAATACCTTGCACAATGTGAAGGGCGGAATCAATAAAGCTGAAGAACTGCTAATTAATAAGTCTAAGTCAAAAGACATAAGTATAGGTACTCAGACTCAGAGCTGTAATTATAATTCTATAACTAAACAAACAGTCCCGTTGTTTTACTATGTGTGTCGTGCCTAGTGTCAACATCAATACATTAAGTGATAGAAAATATTTCATAAAAATTAATTTGTGAAAAATCTGGGCATTCTGAGTAGACCGGTCTACTGCTCTCATGATATTTCGAATACCGAAACCATTGTAAACTTCTTAATTCTAAATGCGTTTTCTTGCTATCCAATGTTTTTAAAAAATGCAGTTATTTTGTCTTTTTTTCTCAGTTTTTAAAATTTCAAATCACGTGCACTTTGAATACTGCGTGATCCCTGCTATGGATTTCCGAAGTAATTGAAATTTTAGCTTTTGTCCATAGTGGAACAATGTTTCGTATTATTTTCCCTCACGAATAACCTGAGTACATAGTCGGCAATGCTAGAGTTATCCAAGTCCTATGTGTGTCAGTCTAGTTCATTTATTTTGCTTCAACTCATCAAAGGTTTGGACGTTGACAGGGGATGAGCGGCTGACCGGAACGCTTCATCATCTATTTATTACATTTTTTCAAGTATTCTCTGACACTCTATTTCCCAAATCCTTCCAATGAGGAAAAAGAAAAGGATGGGATTTGGAACGACGTCTTCGATTACTTTTTCTCTTTGTGGCCAAGAAAGGTACGATTCTCGCTTTTGTGGGATTCCAACTTTCACTTCGTTTTCCTGGTATATTAGAGAGTTGTTGACATAGTAAACCCTTATGTTCAAGGACCAGACAACTTTTGTTCTCCAGCTCATCCATCCAGCTCATCCATCCTTACTTTCTTTCTCAGAACGGAAATAGTATCGTATAATATTAAAATGGCCTTGTGAATACGATTCCAATAATATATTCTTCAAACCAACTAGCAGCCTATGAATCAGCGTAAAGGATTGCACCTAGGATACGATCCTGCATTTCACACATATCCACATTGTAGTGTCGTGTTATTAAATCCGTTAATTTACTTCTTGTTGGTTTAAAGCATGTTCGACATCAACAGTACATTCCTGTTTCCGTTGCGACACACGTGTTGCTCCACCATGAAGCTTAGGGTTGTTTGCCAAACTTCAAAACCAGACCAACAGACAAATAGATAGGGTGAAAATTAAACTGATTATACTCCAGGATATGTAGTCTATAAAAGTGTAGGTCAATACATAGACAAGCCTATGGGTGCGAGCCTGTGCGCGAGCTCTTGCTGTTTTGGTTATGTAAATCAGGATTAGTGAAGTTGCTGATCATGTGCATAAAGAGTTGTATCAGCAGGGTGTCGAGGTAAGATTTGCATAATTATGCACGTCTGATGAGCCTTTATCAATGATGAAGTCGTCGGTAGCATATTCTGGTGAACCATTTCTTTCCTATAGTCCACCATTTCACTTTAGGGTGCGGAAAAAGTGCTCCTGCTCTCCGTTTCCTTTTCAACACTTGTCTTAATCCTGACTGAACTGAAGACCTCGTTTCTCAACATCCTCGCTCGTATGTCTTGATTAGCTCTCTTTGTATTCACAAGTGTAATTGGGGAGATAGAGGCTGGAGAAGCGATGGAATTTATTGGAGTTGGCAGGGAAAGGTTAGAGTATGGAACCAAGGGACCCTTCCAGCTCTCAGCCTTCCGCCCGACGTCAAAGGCGTCCTGTCAATTGGGTACCGTCAGTTAGGTACGGGCTAATTGTCAGCTGGATACGATCCAATTCGGAACCCTGCTATATTAATAAATAAAATAAAATCGGATACTGACATAGCCGTAGCTCAATCAAGGAAAAGGATAGGATCTTTATCGTTACTTTAGATCATTTAATCTCTTTCTGACAGAGAGTGTCTTATCTTCGAAGACATTACTCAGTCTAGGCCCACGTATCACGGTCTTCCTCCGCAGCCACTCCAACAGCCACTCCAACAGCCACTCACAATGTGTCTCTTTCGAGACGGGTATCAGGTGGTTGTGGGCTTTCGACTTACAAGTTTAAAGGAGACACTCAATTAACATACTGGAGATAAATGGATCATTCAAGAGACCAGGAGGGAAAAAAATTACAAATGCATTTCATATCAATTATTTAGGCTCCCGTTCAATCAGCATAATCACGAAGATACGTGCCGAGTTCAGGGTGCAGCTTTGGGAAAAATCTCAAAGCAATACTTATATCGGAAGGGATCGTACCAATTAGATCCAAACGAGGACTGGTCTCTACGGGAACCCTGCTATATTATGCCTTGCTAATTTTGATCCACTATTGCGCTATCAATTTCATTCGTTTAGTGTATTTGACGGTGGCCAGTTGACGCGGAATCCAGGCATCCAAGTCAGAAGATCGAACAAGAGTTGTGAAGTGTGGGAAATATTTATGAGGCTTGTCTTTTTTCTGAAGTGTAGACAGGTTGGGAAGATGCGAAGACTTTTAGCGCTCCGCCCGCACAACAGCCAGCACTTTATTGCCTCGTGCTTTTCCCTGCAGCTTAGTCGAAGAGCTCCTTCCACCTGATCCTCGCTCATCTGACAGATGAGCTTATTATAGTGAACATATCATCTACCATTTCAAAACAGAAGGGACAAGGCTATACCGATCAGAATATTCCGATTTTCACAGCATTGTTTAACGGTTTTTTTTTCTTGTCGCTTGAAGCCCACTGGAATCCTAGGTTTGGTCAAAAACGTTGAAATTGACTTGAACGTTTTAGCCAAACCCGGACCCAGTTCGGCGGAGTGCTGTAGTACCAACCTAACAATGAGAACTCGGCTAATTGTCACAAGCTTATTAGAAGCTGTTTCTTAGACCAGAAGGGTCTTATGAGATGCCCCTGCTATTCTGTAAATTAATGTCTGTTTCTTCTGATGATTTTTTTTTTCAAAGAGATAGCGCACCTGGCTGTTGTTCGTATGTCAGTAGCAATAATAAAGTTACTTAATGATTTGCGTGCAAGTTTCAGACAAAGTTTTTATAACGTTTACGGTTACAATGACATTTGATTTTAAAATTGTCTATATATTTTCTTAGTGACGTTGACGAATTGTACTTTGTTGTATTTTGAGTCCTAATGAATAACACTATTTTGCAACTTCTATTATTGACCTTTTGCATTTCGTTCCTGTGATCTTCTTTCTATTTATATGGGTTCAGGTGTGCACACTCTACGCTAACTGTCGCTTCTTTCTGCTCTCGAGCTGCCGAAGGCTATTATTGGGCGAAAGAGTTTTAAACTTTTAAAACTACAAATACATAACTCGTCAAAGAAAAATATCCAGCTAAATATCAGATATATATCAAACATATAGATTAGCTATCAAAAACATGTTTCAAGTACATAATGTCCAAGTTGACCACATTAGCTACAACATAGTGCATGTCCAATTACATTTTAGATGAAGAATGTCTCAACCTCATCGATCACTTCCTTACGCACTTCTGTATTCCGTTGAGTGCGTCTTTGTTGAGTTGATTAATCAAGTAATAAATGAAATTGAGTCCAACGAGGCGCTGGAAGAACCAAAGCACACAATACAGGCTCATTATCGGAAGCGAGTATTATCAATAAGAAATAAATGGCTTGTTTGAGGATGGACAGCTGTAGCTATGGCTATGAGTGAAAGTAGTCTCTCGCGTGAGGGTATGTGTCTTCCTGACCGAAGTTACTATTATTATAGTCTGATTATGGCCTACCTGGTCCAATTCATTTGCTGCAACGAAATGAACCTCCCTCTTTCAACTCTTATAGACGAGTGTTATTTCATTCGTACAGTATTGTCCAGTTTATAGCTCTTATTTGCTAACTTTTACATTCTAAGCTCTCAACATTCATGATGGTACTGTACACCTGTTGACCTTTGACCTTGATTAGAATTTTAACATAGACGTGAACTTGGGATATCTATATTCCAACAACCAGAAGTTTTTCTCCAAAAGGTTTTATGCCAATAATCCTTCAATTCATTGTAGCCGGACTACCTTCTACGGCCGGACTATGGATGTTTACTACCTTTAGCTGGTGCAGCGGTTAAATTGATAATTATATACATACATTGTTGATATGATGTTTATTTACGCATCAGGATTCGCTAAATACAAATATATACCTTATTATGAATATGTATATTATGCATACATATATACGTATATACATATATTTTGAATACATTCAGCGAATTTAGCGAACATGTCAGTGATAAAGAGTGCGACAGATCTTGTGTTAACAAATTAAAGCGTAGAAATATTCCAGCGGTCAATACAGGATTTTTTATTTGTTTGCGGTTTTGATATTGGAAATTGAAACTAAGTAATTTTGGAAATAAAAATGAAGTATTGACCGCTTGAATGTTTCCACGATGAAATTTGACAACGCAAGATCTGTCGCACTCTTTATCAGTGACACTAATTCCGTGTTTGATAGCCTTTGTAAGCCGGCAATAGGGTCATTCAAAGTTTGGCAAAAACGTTTGGTATGACCCTCGTACATATGCCGTCAATCAAGGAATGAAATAATCTGGAATGCCCAACAAACACGGCTTGGAAACACTTGCTGCCCCATCCCACTCTAATCCCCACTTTCCAATAAGCTTTCTGCCGGGCTGTGCTGTAAATCAAAACGAATCTCCTCTTATCGAGCAAAATAGGCATTATCCTAATCCAAGGTTTACCTGCTGAGTGCACGGTGAGAGGAAAGGAAGATAATAAAATACAGCTCCCATGCACAGTTTAACGCCTTGCTTCACAGATTAATTTTCAGGAGAAAGCAAGAAGTGCATTTATGATATGTCTCCATGATTTTCTACCTTACCTTATCAGCAGATGGGCAAATAGAGTTCCGTCAAGAGGATAATGCATGCATATGCAAATTTTGCCTGACAAAACAGTGGCTCGTAAATGAGAGCCCAACGGCCGATTCTGCCTTTCTACAATACCGATAAGCCTTCGAAACACTACAGGCCGAGTAGTAATGTTCCGTAAGATTAATCCATCTATTGAATTGCACTTTAGACGATGTCCTTCTGTGGCTTTATTTTGGACATTAGTATATAGGATTTCAAGCTTGCGATACGTATAATGTGAATTATAAGAGTACGATATACATTTTGCATAAATAGTGGGCACGCAAATTTAAGCCAATCACCGATCCGTGTATTAGCTCAACTTGTATGTACTTAAATACTAAAGCATAACGGAAATATACACAAAGCTCTACTGTCACCCCGTTGCAAAAAAATCGGCAAAATGAATTTCCCGATTGGGGTCGGTAATAATTTTCTAACAACAGAGAGTGGGATAACCGAAAGTCGCCTTTATAACATAGCGATGAAAGGTCTTTTATTCAAATAGTAAATGCAAGTGCAGCCATCGTTTGAGTCAAGCACAATATGACCCGAAGCCCAGAATCCACAACTCACTATCTTCGGCTATAATGAGCTTAATTACTATTGTCTTGTAGCTATGTATATTGGTAGACATGCATCTTTCTTTCTATCAGAAGCGTTTATTCTGCTTCTGATTGGTTGTCCTAAATTGAGAAAGTATTTACGGGCTCTAAACACAACTAATTGTATATACATATAAGTTGTAACCAATTCAGCTACACATGTCAGTGTCCGGCACTGATTCGTGGGCCCGCTAGTTCTATTTATTACCTTCTCGGCAGTAGCATGACGAGTGCTGAGTACGAACAACCTTTTTACACTTTGCTGGATACGTGACGGAAACGTCAGGATGACATGGTAACAAAGTGGACTGTTTTCGAAGCAAGTAATGGAGGTATTAATCTGGTTTTGTAAGACGTACATTCAATACCAAAGAAAAGCCCAGCACGTGCTGTTATGAAACAGAAAATATGTATCATCTTACTAATTGGACTTCCGTTTTAGACACAGACGTCTTTTGTGGAAATGGTTTACCCGGGGGCAGCTAATCATAGCATCACTCTCACAAACAACATCAATTTTCCATGAATTCAATTTGAGCTGATTGGAATGTTTATACCGAATTCGTCTTTGAACCTATACAAAGGGAAAAGTGTAATGTACCAAAAATGAGGATTTCTGGACAAACGTCCAAGAATTACTCCGCCTTGGATCTTTTGCTTTCATTTTAATAAACGTCATCGTGAATCCAGCCATATCTCCTACGGTTATCATCAACAAAGTGCATAACCAACATTACCTAAGTGATTGAACAAGAATCCATATGCTGAATATTTATATACCTAGCTTATTTTTATGATAAAAATCGAGTACTGACATAGCCGTAGTTCAATCAAGGATGAAAAGGACGTTTATCGTTCTTACAAAAGGACATTTAATTTTTCTGTAAGAGAAATGTTTATATCTCCTTCCTATCTCAGTTTAATAATCCCACGTGCCACGGTCTTACTCCGCGGTCACTCCAGCAACGACTCACACACAGTACGGGTACCGGAAGCAACTCCGGTATTTGTGAAATGTTCGACTGGTATGAGGCGTTTCGGAGCCACCCTAATAAACGTACTACTGATAAGATAAATGGATTGCACGCAGCGTTTGCCTGATACCGATGGGGAAAACTATTATTGCTGCATATTTCACAGGACGTATTTAGGGGCATGGAAATTACGTCCGACGTCAATTGCGCCCGGTCAATTGCGTCCCGTCAGTTTCACCCCGGTCAATTGCTCCCCTTCAATTACACCCCGCGTTTAAATAAACGTTTGCTTATTTAAACCTTAGAAGAAGACATGCTCGTAAATACACAAAATAAAGAAAAAACGACATGTCAGATTTAATTGTGTACCACCTGCTGTTCTCTCCATGGAGCCAAAGTTTTGGAAATAGGATGTTTGCCAAGTTAAAGGTAATAGTACATTTTGATTTCGGACATACGTATATGAACAACTATAAAATTACTATCGAATTTGAAATGATGTCCGTCTATGGACACGATACCAAAAGTAAACATCAACGGATTGTCTTGAAATCTTCAACATACGCTTTTTAGCTCACAAGTACGGACACGTTCCAGGTTCGGGTCACTGAGGTCACGGGCTCATACTCAACGGGTCAAGAGTTGTTTTGATGGATCTGTGCAAAAATCCGCTAAACAACGAAATATCTAACTTACCATATTATGTCAACAACTTTTCCCCTACCGACTTTGTTGTAAATAGTAATGGCTTCGATCGTAAAAATTCGATGCAACAAATACAGAAAAATGATATCAGGCTACTTTGCAGGCTATTAGACACCAAAACTGCCCGAGGTCTAATAATTCGTGCCTTAAAGGAAATTTATTTCATATGCACTATGCACCTATACCTGTACCCAGTACCGACGCGGTGAATGATAACTGAATTGTTTGTCATTTCGATTTGATAAACAAAGTGAAAAGTTTGTATTATTTTCTACACAACGTTCTTTAGCTCAGTTCTGTTTACTTGCTTGCAGAAAGTTTTCAGCTAATAAACGGAGTAACGGATATGATTATGCTTAATAAGTTCCAACTTACAACTGAGCAGATTGAGCTTCGGTGGGCATTGGGCATCAATTCTTTTCTTCCTTCAAACTTTGGCTGTTCGGCAGAGTTCTAGGAGAAGGCTTCATTTTTTCAAGTAGCCAAGGAATTGGGAACCAGCCTTCACTCCCAACTCATTGCTCTCTTCCCTTTGTCAGTGTTTACGATTTGAACAAGTCATAAAATGTGGGCCTGACATGATCTTCCCTCCATTTCCCATCTCGACAAGCTGACAGAGACGAAGACGGGTCGTAGCTGGAGAACTTATGGCTTCAGTCGACTCATTGATTCCCATCAATACTAAACAAACCGTCCACAATTTTTCAATTTCCACTCTCGCTCTCTCTTCCCAGCTCTAATCAAAATTGACGGCCGAGCTCCTTCTCCGCTCCCAATAATGCCTCACTTCACTCAAACATATAATTCACATGAAGCCCAGCAATCTGTTCGGCTTTCACTCAGACACTTGGAAAGATTTAGGCCCATTCTGCTGCTTTCCATTCCGACACAAGACCAGGAACGCCAACAAAGCACTAGATCGTGACTGTATTTACTATGGGCTTCCGAGATTTCAAGACTTCAAATTAATTGTAGTCGATTACCCGATTACAGCTGAGTTGCAATTCATATGCCTGGCTTCAGTTTAATTGCAGTTAATTCGCTGATTACAGAGGAAGTGCAATCTATTCACTATTTGACCAATACGGATGAATTGAAATCGACTACCTGAGTTCGGATGAATTGCATCGATTGACTGTCCGATTCCAAACGAATTACAATCGATTACCCGATTACAATAAATTGCCATCGATAACTCGATTACAGATGAATTGCAATAGACTACAGATTACTAATATAACATGCACTCGAAATATCGATCTGTCAATGTATCAAGTTACTGTGGGTAATTGATTACTGAAATTATAATCTCTAATCTGTAATTTCAGCATGCTGTGGACCTAACAAAGAAGCAAAATACGGTAGCACGTCAAAGCGGCCAAAACAATAGAGGCCAAGTCAATAGCGGCCAAGTCAATAGAGGCCAATGTAATAGAGGCCAACGTGCAATAGCGGCCAACACACAATAGCGGCCAACTACACTTGAGGCCAAAACGAAAAGACGAGGTAGAAATATTAGACTCGGTCACCGTCATTAGGTAAAACCAAGGTAATAAATTAAGTAACGTAATTCTATGCATAAAATATTGTAATATTGAAACGAAACTATTTTCTTTACTTTTCACAGTCTACTAAGCTAACAAAATACAGGATACAGGTCCTATGTGTATTGGCATTTCTCAAGCTGAAATCTTTTCGTACGATATGTTATCAGGAGATATGCAACTGCAAATCTAGTAAATGATACCTGATACTATATGTACTATCTATCTACACCTCTACTATGAATATGCATTTTCATATGGAATTTTCGCTAGACGACCTGCTCACTGAAAACGGTGACTGAGCCTTAACATTTTAAACAATTGTAGTTGGCCTCTATTGTAGTTGGCTGCTATTGCATGGTGGCTTCTATTACATTGGCCTCTATTGACTTGGCCGCTATTGACTTGGCCTCTTTTGTTTTGGCCGCTATGACATAGATCCGCAAAATACAGCATAGGTAAAATATGTTCAAGATATTCAAATACATCTATATAAATTAAGCGGGTATAACTCTACTTAAATAATTAAGAGAGGTGGGAAAACCTGCCCTCGGCAGCTCGGGACCGGAAGGGAAATCTGCCTGTATGAGCAATTGTGGGAAAACCGTCGCTTGAGTGTTTTCGTGTACTAATTAATTAGAATTAAATGCAAATCTGTATACTGCCATTTAGAGTCAAATGTGTTACCATATTAGTTAGTTTAGTTAATTTTTTTATATATTTATTTAAATTATTAGTTAATTTGCCGGAATCTCCTTGACATGGAACCTAGCTTACTATTGATAATAGCTCAGTGGACCTAACCCAAAATCTCACAATAGATCGAGACTAACTGGTACAAAAGAAACTAACTTTCCAAAATGTGCCTGATTTATTTAAGTGAATGTTGATAGAATGACTTACAGCTTACAGAATAGAAGTATGTGTGTAAAGTAGTGTTCCAGTGAAGTTGCATGTTCCAAATCTTGCCGTTAGCCAGATAGGAACGCAGAACGCACTTGACATACACAATACATGATAATTATTGTGAGGTCCGTAGATCACACGACTTTACAGGACCTTTTACCTAAATGCTAATTGCGGGTAATGTTGCCTACACAATAACGCAGAGTTGAGTTTAAAGTGGATTAATAGGTTTGCAACTTGAACATGAGGTATTATGACTATGACGTCCAGACATGAAATCATTTCAGTCAGGATACTGACTGAATTCCTCTTCACTGCTGCTACTGTAGTTCTCTTCAACTGTGGTTGTGGTATTGGTGTATACGTGCTTTATCAAGCCGCCTTCGAGTCTTGTGCTTTCCGTTAAATTACTAGGAGTATTTGTCTTTATGGATTCGTGACCGTTTACATCGGGACCTGTTTCTTCTAAAAATGTTTTAACCGTTGTTTTTACTCTTGAGTGCGTTTCATTAAAGTTTTGTAGTGGATGCTCGCTATCGCTGTGGCTTGATGCTTGACCTCCTGATGTGCCGGATTGTTCAACTTGAGGTGTTACTGTAAAATTTCGCCTTGTTGATGAATGTCCAGCGTGTTCTGATTTAGATTCGGATTTTTGCCCTATTTTTGTAGAGCTATCGTCACCTCCTGTTGTTTGTCCTGATTTGATGAGAAAGCGAGTTTAGAAACATAAAATACATCAAAAATCACAATATACTAGAAGAGAGCGAGTGCATTCAATCGTGTTATGTTATTAGCAAAGGTCACCCCAAATCTGTCTCCCGGAACAGATCCACTCTCCAGACTCATCTCCGCCGCCATGATCCCATGTCGACTACATTGTGTGCATGTCAAAGTACAGTGATACACACCAAACATGCAAAACTACGCAGTCTCACACAGTATGAACTGTTATTACTTAATTAAAGTTACTAGGATTATTTATGTGCACCAAAACACCCATTTCTAAGTAAATTAACATAACTAATACACATATACTCAGCTTTCATAGGGAAAATCACGCAGTAGGTTTCATGAGTGCTTGGATTAATCCTGCGAAGTCGTTTTTTTGTTGTGTTAGAAGCCGTAAGTTTAGAACACATAAGCAACGCCGCGTAAGGTTAAATCAGTCGTAGTTTGTAGCAGATATGAACTTACCTTCGACCGACAAATCAACCTCATCAGAACCGTCATTGGATTCACAAGAGTAGTGCCCGGCGTCGTTGACAGAGAGAGACATTATAGTGAGCATTGATCCGAGCGGAATAGCATTTTTTGGTAAACCCCCGCCATCTTTTTTCCAGACAACTCCAAAGCCTCGTACTTTGCAGCAGTGGCGTCGCCAGACTCAAAAATGAGGTGGGCAAGATTTGTACAAACACTTTTGTGTACAACGAAATTTTGGCAGCTCATTTTATTCGTAGCCAATGTCAGTAGCACTTAAAATAATGCAAATTCTATTCGTCTAGACGGTACACCTCTAAATTTGTCAACAACTAAATATGGGTTATTGTATAATATATCGCTCATATATCTTTCAATTGACAGTTGTGTTAGATTCAAAGTACGACTCTGACACGACTTAGAACGCAAATCTGTTTTAATTTTGTTCAAAGAACTGAATCTACGCTCACCGGTTGCAGTTAAAACTTGAAACTGGAATGCATAAGACTAGATTGTAGTATAACCACAAATCAGGAAAGCTAGGTTTCATTTTTGACAAGTATCTGAAGCATCCCAATACTGTATCAAGTTTTTCTGCTTTTAACAAGTTCTTCGCTACACGAATTTGCGACTTTAGTGATGGTATGTTAAAGGGAAAACCCGAAAACGATTCACAAAACGATACAATTTGCTCAACATTTAGAAAGGACGTGTTTGGTATATTTGGATCTGATGCAGAAACACGACAAGCAATTTATCTGTTCGATGTTCGCCTTTTCTTCGCTTCTGCCCGAAATGTATCAATAATTTCGAAATATACTCTACAACACGTTTCACAAATGTTTCCATCTTGTCGATATCCCGTTGCACATAGGATGATTCAGTTTTGTAACTTTTTTTCCAGTTCCAGTATCATCAACATTTGGAACCACAATTTTTGCTTTCGATGCCATCACTGCTGCTTTGTTTCATATCTGATCGAAGTTTTGAGTAGATCTACCATGTCGCAATACTTCGCAGGATGATTTACAAACTAGCAAACTGAATCGTGCTAACAAACACATTCACTAAACACGAATTACAATCCATGCAATTATATTAAATACAAATCTTATTTTTGCATTATATCTAGTATAAACCTTAAATATTTGAGGTGGGCAATTGCCCACTTTGCCCATTCCTGGCGACGCCACTGCTTTGCAGACAATTTCTACCGTTTGGCCAGTAAACCCAGTTTGTGTCCTTCGAGACAGTCGGGGCTGAACTGGCCCAGCTGCATTCACAACGACTCCGGCAACAACTTCTGCATTTTCCCCAGAGTGGTTTGCTGTGCACACGCAGCGCGCTGCACCCGAACCCTCAATCGATTGGAGCTGTGAAGTAAAAAAGTCATGAGTGCTAGTGCTTCATGCTTGGAGCTGGAGGCCATGCATGCCAAAGGAACTAAAATTAAAAGAGCTAAAAGCGGGAAAACTATACAATACTGGTTCATAAATCTAAGACATATGATATAAATATTGACATTTGTTAAATTAGGTTAAGTTAGATTTCCGAAACAGCCGAAAATTAGAAAAAATTAGGCTGTTAGCTCTTTTACTTTAGGCTACTTTGCAATAGAACCGCTTGGAGCATTTATAAATATTAAATTCATGTATAGTATTCAAAAGTTGAAAACAGTGAGGTCCATACTTACGTTTAGGATAATCGTTTTGATGGATTCCAGTTTAGCGTTTATTTCGCCTTGCTGCAAATCAAACACAAGTACCATACATTTGAAGATTCCCATATATTGGTGATCATTAGATATTGTAAAATTCCAATTAAATATCGAAAAACCTATAAAACAAGTTAATTGTTAAACAAAGACGAGTGACGATAAACAAAGAAGAACTAATGTAATATATACTTGAAGAACGGCGAAACCAAATGTCGCCAATAACTCAAGAATTTTAAATAAAATACCGTTCGATATTTTTATACTACTGGAATTATATAAATTTGACTATTATAAACTTCACTAATATGAAGAATTTTCCCAACCGAAATATAATGGTTGCCCCAATTTGAAAGCTTGTTAGGTAAATAATAGTGATATGACAAATTCCAGGGTCAGCTCAGCGGTGACACGGGCGCAAAATTGAAGGCGGTAGTGCATGGTCAGCGGCGAATGCGCTAAAATATAGACGACGAAATATAGGCGACGAAACGTCTTGAGTTTGGCGGTTTTGACAAAAACACTTATAAACTCGTTTCCAATTTGAACTATAAACATGTCAAGTTTGACATCAAGTTTGTTTTTAATTTCTGATTGCAAGTATAGTATTTCAAGCATTGGTTTGGCCTGTAACATTGAAACGTAGGCATTAACACAGGCACAGAACCTAACTTTTTTCTAGAGACTATCTTCTCGCACTTTAGCATATTGAGCTTGAATCTAAAGTAGACTAAATAGCACAAGCACTTCGGGGCAAGAATATCATATTTCACAGTGTTGTTTCATTAGAATTATTAATTACCGCTTGAACCGCGACACCATTCATTTTTTCAAAGTTGCTTTCCAATGCAGTTAAAATCAAATTGCTCAGGTTCTGGACATTTAGAGTCTCACGACGTTGATTGTCATTTCGAATGTTGTTCTGACGTACTTCTGCATAAAGCGTCTCCATTTTTTGATTCTGAAGATAATTTTTTAGAATTAAATAGCACAAAAAAAATGCAGTTACTAAAATAAAAATAGTATTATGGTGTCACCGTACTTGTTGTTCAAATCTTTTATCCATTTGATCTTGGAAATCCAAGAGCTATCTACGCTGATTATTTAGAAGTCGATGCTGTGAAAAATGACAGTGAGTTGCAATGATTTATGAAATCCAAATAGCCGACCCAATCCAAAATGCTGAAGTTTAAACGCATACGCTCCT
>JAQFXY010000588.1:0-22223 GCA_034693865.1 Ceratophysella sigillata | reverse complement strand
TCGGGTCGGGTTCGGGTCGAAGAAATACCCGATCCGAGACATTTCGGGTCGGGTTCGGGTTGCAGTTTTTCAACCCGCAAATTTTCGGGTCGGGTCGGGTTCGGGTCGGGTCACTCACATACCTGATCCGTCTCGACCCCTAATCCGCATCCACCCATCCATCTCCCTCCGTCCACTAAGGCCTATCGCTCCCAGGCCAGGACGACACGAGAGGCTCCGTGAAAGATATACATTATCTTAGCATAGGTGGACGGCGGCAGAGGGAAAGGAGGAAGTGGCAGGTAGTACAATGCAATGATTGGAATCACAGACACGAGCAATATGAGATAGGAGCAGGATCAGGAACCATACGATATGTCCTCTGTGCGAGGAAAAGGATATGCTCAACTTTTTCACATTATTCCCATTGCTCGAGTTTGTGAAATATCCTATCCAACTCTAATCCAGAATAGTGGAAAACAAGCTCAACTATTTCCATGGACGCTTCTTGCTCTCAAAGTTTGAGTTTAATATGAATTCAGGAAAGTTTCCAGACTTTTTTTTTTGTTTTAATAAAAAGTGAGTGAAAGTTATTTTCGTATCTCTCTCAATTTGTGGAGAGGAAAACCAAAATCAACGTTTTACTTATTTAACATTTTTTATTTCTTTCATTTCTTTATAAGCCGGAGAGGAAACGGGGTTCTTACTGCCTTTTTTGCTTTTCTCAGCATTGAGGTTGTTATTGTCAGTGGTGCTCACAGCAAAGGAGCTATAGTGGCTTAGCTAAAAATTTAGTGTGTTTGAGAACTCCTGGTTCTCCTATTATTTCCAATGTAGTATAAGTTGTCCAGTTCGGTTGTCATGTCTTGGACATTTGCATTTTAACCTTACTTGCCACATTTACGTAGGCCCTGACTTCTAAGTGTTTCGCGAATTCAAATCTGACAGGACTGATTCTGATCCGCAAATGGACTAATGCTGGCATCTAATGTCAGATTTGAATCCACGAAAAACGTACAACGTATGACTTATAAATGCGACAAGTCGGTAAAACCACGAAATTCATCTCGCCATTTACAATCCACTGGCCTGTTCTCTGCGAGCACCACACTACTTTTTCTGTCTTATTTGTCGGTGAAAGCAGCTATGATTGAATTAGGAGCTACTGAGGGCAGACTCGATTTATTATCCAAAAATTAAACAATATGCAGGAAATAAATGGTTTGGTTAGCTTCCTTATTACCAGACCCAATTGAATTATACACAAAGAGGGTTTTCGAGGCTTGAAGAACCCTCGTCACTATTTGATTAATTAACTCTTCTTGAGGTACTCGTGTTCGCAGAATTATCAAGTGGAAGTGGGATGGTTTGTTATTGCTATTCAAAATCAGAGTTGAAACTTAAAATTAGAATAGAGTGCAGTTGAGCGGACATGAAGTACTGTATAGCTTTTACAGCACCCAGGCCAAGATTCAAAAGAATTAAATTTTCAATTGTTTCAATAGGGAAATATTCGTTTGGTTTGCTTGGACTTGGAGGTTGTCTGTGCTGTGAAGATAAAACTTCATATGCATATAGATAGACTACTTTTCAATAAGTCAAATTTGACTTATGCTTTCCGTCCACTCCCTCTCCAGCAAACTCTTTTCCCAACCAATTCAATTGAAGTCAATAAATAGATGCTTTAACATGAACATCCCGTCAAGTTCAAGTTCCCTCCTTCATTTCGAGCCTGGGCTTTTTTCACTCAATTTGTTTCACTTGATAGATTGATAGACTCGAGTCTGTTCATCTCAATTCTATCTGTACAGAATAGATTATGCAATATTGTATTGTATTCAGGTTCAGGCTTATGTATTTCTAGGAGTATACAAGGAATTAGCATATGTCTCGCTGTAGCATGTTCAACCAAAAGCCTAGGCCATATACCCTAGCTAGTCACCATTCTGGATAACTTGTTGCCGCTTCGATGTATGCTTATGATTTATTCAAGCTTTTATAGAGAATCTGAATCTGGCAAATCGCTAAAGTGCTTTTCACTGGAGATTGTGCATTCTTTCCTGCTATATGCAATGTGAGCAGGGTCGAAAGTAGCGCAGGATTACCTAGTGCTTCACCCCCATTCCCCAAATTCTATCCGAATTTATTTAGCTGATGCAAAAATATTAGAATTTGTATAAATTTCTCAGAAAGCAAGTATGTTCCTGAATATGCTTCAATAAAGGATATGCGCAATACGGCTCGGCGCTTTATAGTAAATAACACAAAGATCTACATTATTTTGAATGTCCTTTATTGCCTAAATGAAACTGCAGCGAATTGATGTATAAAACGTATTAAATATTTACATGCAACACTATCCCTACTCTAAAGCCAGCTCAAGCCACGCAACGAGCCTAAAAATGCCTCTGAAATGCCAGCCCTCTTGAAATAATAAATAATCTCCGTGTCTGAATGATGGAGAGGGAGGCTATGCGTAGTACACAGTGCACCAACACGTTATTATTACCTGCACTTAAACTTCTGCCACTTTTCCCAACTTTAGTTGGAAAGAGTCTCTGCTGGGACCAGGATCACACAAAAGCCTTGATGGAGACAGAGTTTAGTTGTAACTTTTGTAGTGTCATTATTATTTTGTGTTTGAAAATCCAAAATGTCAAACCAATATCCTGAATCACTCCCGCCGCCTACCTCCTTTATCCCTTTATTGTCACATCATCCATTTTTTATCCAGACACGACAATCAACCTTTTGAGACCTGTCCCAGCAAGGACTTTTCCTTTTAAGGAAAACCTACTTTCTGCATATTAGATTAAGCTCCCAGATTAAGAATCAGAGGAGGCTATAAGTCCAAACCATGCCCTTTTACTTTTCAAAGAAATATCCGCTTTCAGCTTCATCAGGAGCTCCAATTTGCAATCATCAAAGTTGCACCACGCATTCGAGAGCTTATCAAGTTTCTCACTCAAGTAGTTTTACCTACACGTATTTGGTGAAATTGGGCGCAAATCCACGCTTGTTTACGTAACTTCACATTCTGCACGCTAATTTGAATTTTACAATTTAGAAAATTCTGTTTTGCAGTAAAAATAAAAATACCGAATTCTCGCAAACAAACAAACATTTATTGCAGAATTTCACAATACTTTAAATGGCAAAGTTCATGTAGTTCAGCTGAACTTAATCCATCCCGGATGGATAAACAAACAGAGACCTGCTGGAACGTAAGCCTACTTTGTAATAATGTGGCTAAAAAGAGTACCACATTACATGCAATGCATAAGGCTCATGCCAGGTTATTTAAAATGTTTTGAGTACAGCTTGATTATGATTCCAGGTCCATATATGTACATAAATATATACCTCGTACTTTCGCTCAATACCCGTATATTGTAGGCCGTAATTACCCAGTAGATGCATAATTCCATAACCTCCCTTCCAACATAATAATTATCTAGAATGTAAATCTGCAATTAGTTTCTCCCTGGATAAACAATAATTTGAAACTGTTGTTGGTGGAAGGGGGAGGAATTTGAGAAGAAAAGCTTCTAAACAGCTCCGTGGAATCTGTTAGCTATGTAAAATATTATCTGATAAATACGTCCATAAGCCCGGAGTGATTTGTGGTTAGTGTTACACGGCGGAGAGCAGGGAAGCGTACCAGGGAAGATCCGCGAGCACCATTGTACACCACTCATTAATTACGCCACTACATTATACTCTTAATTTCCTCTCCACCAAGGAAAGAACAACAGAACAGGAAAAGGAGTGAACTGTCCATAGGCCTCCTTTTGTTCTTCACAATCATAATAACAAAATACAATTTACTCCTGACTAATGTAACAGGTAATCAGACGAGCTGGGGTTTGGATGCTACGCAGGAGATGTGATACGCTTCCCTGCTTTTTTGTGAATCCCAGATATGCTCCCCAGATATGATTCTGCCGCAAATCCTGCTCTGTCAATTGCTCCCCGTGCGTCGCATGCGATGTGAATTACATTAATTACATTTATGATTAAAGAATTTCAGCGTTTCCTGAAAGCTTGACCTAAGCTGATTTTATATAAACAAGTTACAAACTCTAATATAGCACGTAAGCATATCGCTACGTCACTTCGTTATGCCTTTCCCGCAAACCTAAGATAACTTGACAAACGAAGAAATATGTAACTGCCTATATACGCTATGGGTACTATGTAGAATGAGATAGCATAACTGAAATTAGCACAAATCACGGACCAATTGATGGGGAGCAATTGACGTTGGATTTCAGATATTCAGGCTGACTTGGTTGCGTGGAATAATAAATTCTAAGCACCCTTTCCACGCATAATAAATGCAAAGTATGGGTAATGGAATAGACTCAACTTGCCCAGGCGCGAGGATCCAATCCACAGGTTATTCTCCTGAAACACGGAGTGGATTGTAGTTTCGTAGTTTGTAGTGCTGCGTACAATGTACGGATTATTATATGTAATCAAAATGACGGATCATCACATCATGAAGGCATGCCTGAATAAAAAATTGCATTTTGGATCAGAAGGATCGTATGGGATGGGATACTGCTCTCTATCTGAATGTAACGTAATATTCTCAAACCAGGTCGAGTCCTGTTCAAATGCGTAGATTTACCAGTGGCGGTTTAGGCTTCACATGGGAGACGCTTTCACAGCATTATTCACGACGAAATCACCTGCTAACCCTTTCTAAATGCTTAAATAAACAAATTCCCTGACAGCAGAAAAGTGAGATATTTACAAACTAGATCATTAGGTAATTTGATTAGTGTAAAGCATATGCACTTACTCTTTAGTTTGACATATCATAGTCGAGCGTCGTCAAACTACAATGTAAGCAACAGTTAAGATAAAATGTCATGTGAATTGTGAATTAGTGCACTACGATAAATTCTCCTAAAACTTATTGCTTAAAAATTTCCTGGAATCTTGTTCGATTGAAATACTTATGGCAAACCTAACCTTATTTTACATTTGCATTTTTTGCAAGCTTGCCGGCGGAAACCTGTGTTATGAATAACACAATTTTCTTGCTGGTGGATTTATTATTAATCCTTATTTTACTACTAGAAGTTCATTCCAGTGATACGATTATCAAACTTAGCACAACCTAGCTGAACGACCATAATTTGTAGCTTGGCGTCAGAGTAACGGGGGAATTGTTTCTGGAAAACTCGCAAAGACATTTTCTGCATGGAACTTTTCCGATAAGCTGGAATATTCTAGGCCAGAAAACAAGCACCTTGGTTCGGCCGAGAGCTGCTGCAAACATGATTTTTTGTATATGGTGTTGAAAAAGCATTAGCCAGAAGAGGTAAGTAGATAATAGAGTAGAAAGCCCACAAGCCATGCATTGCATATTGCGTAGAGCCACAAGGACGGAACAAGATGCATTTTGTTATTATTATTCTAGCGGACGAGACATTTCACAGGACAAGAGTTGGTTGAAGAGTGTTGTTGAACCCACCTTCGTGTGATTAGGTGAGGAGATGTCCATGAGCCGCTCTTCCCATGTCACCCTTTGCTCATCCTCAAAACTCAATTCAATACGCAAACCTCTCCACTCAATATTCAGAATCCAATAAAAAAAACCAAAAAGGAAAGAAAGATGAAAGGCAAAGGAAGGATCAGAAGGAGAGGAGTTCAAAAAATATAAGACCAAAATTACATTTGACAGTCACAGAGAGAAATGGGAGATAAGAGGGAAAAAATGAGGAAAAGTTTGCTTTTTTTAACGAATTGGGGAGTCAGGGGAGTCGGGGTCAAAACTGGAAGCCGAATTGAAAGGAGAGACTAAAGTGTTTGACCTGTGGAAAGGAAAGATATATTTTCTTTATTTTCAACAATTTCTTATTCAAAACTCTGTAACTTATTTTTTTTTCATATTCAAGTTGAGAATCTTGGAGTCCGAACCCAGCAGCCTGCTCTATACTCTGTTTGGACTACGAGATGTTTCAATGCAAACCAAGTTTGTCCATGTGTCATCACCATATCACATTTCAGTATGTAAATTTCCCTGAGCAGCAGCAACAGTAGCAGCCAGAGTACCTCGAGGAACGACAAGGGCATAAAATAAGACATAAATAATACATACCGTCGTCCTCGCTGTCTAGTCTAAGAAACTCTCTCCAAAACGCACTTGGACTCGAATCCCGGAGTACGCAACGCACCCGCGTATCTTGCGCACGGACAATTGGGCACCGGGCTTTATGTAATATGCCGTGCTGAATTATTTCGCTCCAGTAGCACCGTAGCTATTTTCTTAAGCACAATATAACCTACTAGTACCCTACATATCAGCGCAAAGCTGGTTCAAATCCTGGTTCAACTGGCCAAATGTTACATACATACACTGCAGAATTATTCAGTTCATTAATTTGTTTGTTGCATGCTAAAAACATGTATAAGTTCAATTATTCATTCCTGCTTCAGTAGCTATGATAGACGCCATGAAGCCCACGGCTGTTTACCAAATTTCAAAATCCGATAGACAGATATTCAAGGCACATCAAGACTGAAAACTCGAAACCTAAATTTTAAGTTCTAGGCCTCAAGATACATTAGATTTTTCTCGTTGCATGAGGCCTCGGAATTGTAACTTGGGTTTTGATTTTTTTTTACATTTGATGTGCTTGTAATAGGTAAATTAAATTGTTTATACTATAGACTGCTGATTAACCCTAGTTCAGATATCGGCGGCATATAAGTACGGTATACTAGACGCTATACTAGATGGTGTCCAATTGAGGGTGCGGAATTGACGTAGACTCATTTTTTTATCACTTGATATGACTTGGAGTTTCTTATTTTGAATGCAAAATGGACGTGGGGAGAACGGGCTGGAGTACACGGGTAAGACATGACAATAAAAGTGTGGGTAGGGCAGAGGACATTTATTTTTCATGATTCCATTCCAAACTTTGCTACTGTTGCTACCCCTATAAAATATCACCATTTGGGCTTGTAAAGAACGACGGGGAAACAAAAAACTTTCCCTTTCTATAACGGACGGCGTTCGGGGAAGGGAAAGTCTATAATTTTATATTTTATTCAGTCCTCAATAAGACTGAATGGAAGGCTCGTTTACACACTATTAGTTTACTCCGGAATGCACTCTTTGAATGCTGCACGAGTATTGGAATCACAATAATGGCGAAGCGTACTTCAAGAATACATATTGAACGGGAGTCTACACTGATAGCTAGACATTTCTAATCTACAGAGTTGCTCATGGCAATTTGGTCAATCATTTATGCCCTATCCATACTTATTTTGCATTCATTCAGCAGAAATTAAGCTGGAGACAAATCTGTGAAGACTTATTAACCAGCATAATTATGATGATTTGACCAAACGCTTTGAGCAGCAGTGTATAATCTATGATCTATAATACACATACATGCACTTTGCTCCTGGTTCTATTCTGATAACATTTCTCATGCAGTCCATCAATTAAGCGAAATGATGCAGGATACAGGCCTGGCTGGATCAGAATGATCGAATCCCAACCGAGTCGTCATTGGACAGATAGTGGGAGAGATCGTGTGACAAGTTCCCATAATGAACGTAAAGCAATAAAAAGGAAACGACAACAATTGCACGACGCGTTACTCCCCATCAAGCCATCCTGGCTTGCTTAAGGGAATGAATGTTCCATGGGCCTCACGACGATTCATAGCGGCTCAAGTCATGTGCAACAATTCATAGTTCCTTGTATAGGTTTCGAAAGTTCAGGTTTAAAAATGTTATACCCTGACAAAAGTTGTTGGTTCACTTGATTGGAGTAAAGAACTGGGTCAGAACAGTAAACAAGCATGGAGAAAGTTGGTAAAAACCCAATGGTAAACACCCATGGAGAAAGTACCTATGAACAAAGTTGCTAAACATCTAATGTTAAACGCCAATGGAGAAAGTTGGTAAACACCTAATGTTAAATGCATACGGTGAAAGCTGATAAACACCTAATGCTAAACGCCTACGGAGAAAGTTGATAAACACCTAATGTTAAACGCATAGGTACGGAGAAAGTTGATAAACACCTAAGGTTAAACGTCTACAGAGAAAGTCGGTAAACACTAATGCTAAAACTCACGAAAAATCAAGTTCTATTGATTCTAGCTAAATTAGGTTTTCCAAAAAGCTTTCAATGATAATTCGAGTTGAGGTTAGGTTAGCTTATACTCAGAAGCCAAATATTGAATTTTTCATGAGTGTTTACCGCGTAGGCCCAGTTCCTTATTACAATCGTAGTTTTTAGAAACGTTAATTCCAATTATTTATCCACTGAAACCAGTATTACTTGTCGCATCCACAAGTTAAAAACAGGATGAATTTCAGCTCATGGATTATTCCGCTATGAGTTTTCGTGGATTAGGCTGGAAGTCCTCCCGAAGGTAATAATTCCTGGTTGGAATCAGGGGAGGAAGGCAGAATTGAATCGGACCAACTTGGAAATACAATGGAGTTGCTCCGAGTAGGAATTAACTGGAGTGGAGAGTGGCTGGAGAAAGCTGGTGGTCCGTGCCAGAACAGTTCAACTTTCAAGTGGATCTCCTTCCATTTGTCGATCGAGGGGGAGACGGCCAAAGGAGATAGGCGCAAATAAAAAATAAATAAAATCCAAAGGAAACATTTATTGAGTGCTTTTCACGGGACGAGCAGAGGCCTTCGTCCACGCTGCTGGCATTGGGAAGACCAAACAACAAAATTCGTTGCCCTATTCCGCACATCATCAAACTCCACGCAAGATTTCATTACAGAACAACTGCTTCATTCCTTTCACTGCCAACGCTCCTTTGAAGCTATCTGCCCTGATTGCTACAGAAATAACAGCTTAAATACTTGTAGACTCAAATCCAATCTCCTTTCTCCTTTAGTTGACTTTCACTAGCATTTATTTCTTATCTATTAGAGTGAAGAAGGCGGAATCGATGAGCCACACCGCCCGTGACATATTTCCACCAGCTCATTTCAGTTGAACATTTATCATAGAAATGCCTCTTCCATTTTCACCGTAATTTGAGCGTGGTTGAGCCCATTTCAGATGTATTTCAAGTTATGTTCCAGGCTAGATGAGCTTCAATTATAATATTTCAGTAGGTAGACAAAATTAGCTAGATTTTCATTTTCCCGTTGAATAACTACTAGTTTATTTAATCGAGGCTAAAATTCCTTGCTGATCACAGGGAGCTCCTGAGACCTTAGATTAACAGCCTAGATGGCGAAACTAACGGGACATTTACGTCCTAACTGAACTAACTTTGTCCAGAAGAGGTTGGAAAGTTTTGTCTATAAAATAAAAATTAAATGACTAGCCAAGTCGTTCTAAACAAGTCTGGAGCTCAATTTAGGAGACTAATATTGCAACTCGTTGTAAGCAGTTTTCAGGTCTATTTAAGGCACTAATGCAAGCATTCCACAGGATGTTATAAAAGTTGGACGGGCTGAGGAGAGGCTATTAGAGTGATTGAGTCTGGAGGCGTGAGGACGAGGCTCAGCTCCCTTATTACGTAATGAGGAGAGGGATTTAAGTTTAAAAAACGGAATCTGGCCTTTCCTCCTGGCGAGCTCATAATAATAGCGTAATGGAGGAAACTTTGCCAAAAGAAATACTTGTCATGTTGTAAATCAGGGCAAGGGAAACGGGGAGAGAGAGTTCAACAGGCTGGCTGGACTACTTTTGTTAATAATACGAAACGGAGGCCTAAAGAATTCAACTGAAGCCCAGATTCGAGCCCGTCCCTGGCTCTCTGCTGCCGCCTTCCACTCCACGCTTTATTTATCTCACTCGCTTGAGCCAGACAGATTTCGGACTTCGGATTCGGAATTGAGAACAGGGCAATAAAACACCGCATGTCTCTGACTCAGAGTCTCTCTGTTGCCAATCCCACCACCACAGGAGCGGCCCAAGGTATTAAAACAGAAAAGGAGATTGAGGCGTCCAGGACGGAAGACGGCTTCCTGCGTCCCTCCCTCCCACGCACCCAGACATTAACACACATCGGAGACAGGCCAAAGACTTTGGGAAAGATGCTAATCTGTCGTCAACCTCAAAATAATAATAAAAGTGAGGCGAGCCGAAACGTCCGAAGGAAACGTTGTTGGGGTCGTGGCTATGGCTTGACGCGGGCTCTAATGAGAAGAGCCTCCGTGCTGCCGGGCTGATTTACGACTTTGGCCTGGAATCTCTCTCATCGGAAGCTCAGCATGCTTCCCGGATCAATAACAATGCTCAAGTTTGGAAGGAAATAAAACGAGGAGCGTTTGAAGCCACGCAAGAATTATTATCAGCCCAGGCAGTAAAGAGGATAAATATTTACAACCAAATCCCTGCGTGTACGACGACTTGGCTCGGTCAATTCTCTCTGGATTCTAAACTTTAATGCGTGGAGCAGATGTCAAGGGAACCACAAGTGAAGTCATTTCTCGATTTTTTTTAAAAAGAGACTCGGCCTGGCAAATGGAAGTTGACAAGGCGAGATGACAAGATGACACGCACAGGAGAGACAATATTACTATCACGAGCTGGAAGACGGGACAAAAGGCGAGAGAGATTGCGGTTTGAGTGGAAGATTAAACTTTACAAACAAAAAATAAAAATAAACTTTAAAAAATATTATGAGCCCAGAGTTTTAAGAAGACTAAGTTTGAAATTGGTCCTGCTGCTGTGGCTGCTGCTGGAGGACGCATCCTACTTGTGCATACAGTTCTTCACTTATCCCTTCCCTGCAATGCAATAACCTCCTTTGGGGAAAAGGGTTCTGTTTCTTATTTGAATAGGCTCATTCCCTTCTAAGCCATGTATTATTCAGGCATGCATGAAGATTGAAAAATCTTGAGTGGAACTAAAATATCACGTAAGAGGAAGGATGCGTTTCTCATGACTTTGGCCGATGAAGGAATAGGACGGGGCTTAGGGCAGGAACAGTACTTTCAAGGGCCAAACCAGGAAATTCTCTCAAGTGATTAAATAAATGATGGCCTCTTCCATTTACGCAACTCAGCTTTAATACCTTATGACTCGGCCTGAGACTTTGTTTAAAAAACTCAATTTCCTCAACTCTGCTATTGACATATCGTGGAAATTTTGACACAGACAGGACAGGTTAGAGATCATCCCATGTCTCTATTAGATTTTGAATTCTTACGACATGTGTGAGAAGCTAGGCGGTACACGTAGTTCCCTAGGAGTACGTGATCTAATCTTCTGCTCTCGCATGTGAGAAATGATGGAAAATACGCGTCAGAAAACTGAGAAACCAGGAGCAAAGGCTTGTATGAAGAAAAATGAATATTTACATATTTGGAATGGATGGCACTAATAGGGACTTCTTGGGTATTAGCTCTCTTTTTTTGCATACGCTTAGCATATTATTGCATATGTTTATCGTTCATCTACACAGGAGTGCATAAGACACGTGACTAATATCCAATTCACACTAACCTTGTGTAAATAAGCTGTCAGTACTGGCGAGCTGTACTTGTTGAGAGGTATAGGAGATCTGGAGCGTCTCAAGCGATTCTTATAAACTAGTGAAAACTGAAGAAGTTGGCGGTAGTCGAAGGAGTAAGTACATTGAATCGTGTAATCCTTGACTTTGAATTTTTTGTAAAATATTTATTTTTTATAAATAACCCGATTCATATGCATGCGTACGTGTTTCCAGTACATGTAGGACTTTAGACTGGAATGACGCAGGCCTGTGTCTCCAGGTAGAACTAAACTGCAAATTATTGGAAAAGCATTAAGACTCACATTATTCCCCGTTCCGAATCCAATCCAAAGTAATGGGTTCTTCTCTATCCGTCGTACTGTACAAAAAGCAGTTTCGATATCGTTCTCTACTCACTATCAGCTAATGAGTTCGTTTTCTCGTCTTGAATTTGAAAGGTTTCAGTCTTCTAAGAAGAGCTACACGAGTCTCGAGTCCAAGCCAGGCTAAAATTTCTTAAGAATAAACAGCTTTCAGTTTCAGCCAAAATCCTGTGCGTGTGAGATATTGAAATTGAAAAGCTCGACAAAGTCTGTGTCAATCCGGGCTGGTTGAGAGACGCACGTAAACAGCGAAGACCCAGAAGAAGAGGTGCGAGCCGTTTACTGAGCTTGGCGTATCAATTACAGCTTTACAAAGTCCAGGAACAAAAGGCACAGGAGAGAGACAAGTTTACGCACAACTAACTGTAAACAAACGGAGCTAATGACGAGAGAGACGCGGAGCTCATAAATAATTCTGCTGGAACCCAGAGAGTCACTCTTGATATAAATGAATCAGGCTATTTGGGATTTGGCTCTTGTTTATGATACAGAAATAGACTTCACTGAAGCTTGAAGGTGCGGAAGCCCGTAAACAAACTTTCTGGTCCCACACTCACACTCCAAACACTTTCTAAATAATTAGTTAGAAAATTGTTTGATGCAGAAAAGCTGAATTAGAATTGGTCCATTGGGTAAGAGGAAGCGGAGCGTGGTTCTGGATTTGAACTGATTTCTGGTGATATGTGGGATTGAAAGCCGTTTGTGACCAGGTATGTCTTATTTCTTTTGGATCTTATTTTCTCAACTACAACCAAATTGTTTGTAAACGGAACTAGTGGAAAACTGTGCTGTTGACTAAAGGGAAAAACTGTTTTTGAGAACAACTGAGAACCATAATACTCATCCAACTAGGAGACCCGAGCTGAATGAGAACCTCGTCTTCTTCTCCTGCTTCCAAAGAAAGGGAATTTCTTTGGAATGGACCACGCAGATACTACAAGAAGAAGAAGCAAGCTGAAGGAGATGAAGACGAAGGGGGAAATACGGAGCTGAAGGAGCAAGCACACAAGACGCCTCGAACTGCTCTCGGAGAACGGGAGAATCGTAATATTGAGAAACGACTTCTTTTGACTCACTCCCAAGCCTGAATGCTAACAGAGAGCGGACACAGAATTGGAGTTGGGTAGTTGTAACTTGGGGAAAAAAGACCGAGCTCCCAGGCCTGCTGCTGGGTTTCTAAGCGTATGTATGGGCTACTAGCAGCCCTTGCTTCTGTGCCAACCACTCACCTGCGTCAATCAACTGGTTTCTACGTTCTTGCACCGTAGAAACCCTCACGGGAATGTCGTTGAGTTTATGAGTTAGCTTTGCATATAAATTACATTTTTATTATTTGGATATATATTACAATAAATCACATTGTTAACCATAAAATCCATGTTACGGTTTTCAACCCATAGCCGCTACCCGTTCCCTCCACAGGGCAAATGACGAGAAAATGAGCTCATTTATTCAGGAATTCCAGCTATAATGCTACTGACGAACCCTGTAAAAAGAAGAATTTGTTGTAAAACACTTCGTTATATTAGACTATCCTGTTATGTTTCATAAAATTTATTAATATGGAAAGGATCAGCCGATAAGATTAATACCCACTTGCACACACGCGGAGTGATTATACTCGTTGTAGGTTAGGATGATGGAGCTAGGAGTTACTGCATAGTTAGGCCAAAAAGGCCTCCAATATCCTCTAGTCCTCCTGAGCCCCAAAGAGCTCCAACACACTCCGGTAGTAATATGTGCTCTTGGGATGCAGGAGGGTGCGTGGGTTCATTTCAGTCGAGCTCGACAACCCTCTTCGCACTTCAGAAGCTTCCGCTAGGAATTGATTCCGAATTTTGAGATGGAATTAATTTGTACAGGTAGAGCCAGAACCTCATGTGACTCTCTGCTTCCTTTGAAGAATTCTGATAATTTAGCTTTGATGAATGCTGTGGTAAGGCCCTGTGTTCGCGGATCATTCCATGGATTCCGGGAAAACACCACTTTTATTTTACACAGTTTTCAGGGGATTTACAGGTGCTATGAAGCCCTTGGATGGGTGGGTCCTCATTACGGCGAAGCTCATTGGGTTCAAATGAATGGATTCTGAAATAACTTTGCATGATTTGGTGCTATTCGTATTAGCTTTTACCTAAAAATATTTGTAAGGGCCCATCATATCCCGGGCACCCACCATCGTAGCTACCCAGGTCAAATTTATCCAATTCCTTGAGAAACGGACATTTTGATGACAGAAGTTAGAGAACTTCAGATCATCTTGTACCACTACTGTACTAACAAGATTATCTGCCTTTCGGATTAAGAAGAACCCTCCAGTTAAGCGAATTATCGGGTTACCATAGCTTCCGATATTAGATTAGCGGGCTATGGCTTGTCGCTAACCGGGGTTGTGGCTGTCATGGCTAACAGTTGCTATCGAGTTCGGTTCAGACTCTAGTTGTTGCTATTCAACCAAGTACGCTGCTCTAAAATAATCAATTCCATTTGTGCGGTAAACGAAGAAGAGTTTATATAATTAGAGAATCTAGAACTTTAGTTAAGGTTAGATTTGGTTTGAGATTGGGAAATACCCTTAAAATAAAGTAAATATAAGCGATCAGCCAAGTTAAATCTTCGCCAAATTACAAGCGCAATAGAAATACAGGATCAACCATGGACAACTGTTGACAGGTCCAGGTATCAGGCAAATTGATACCCGAGAGATACTACTTGATTAACACCTACATAGCTTGAAGCGGCCATGGTTTTTTCTCCCATGATTCACCCGCCAAAAAATGAGGCATCAGAAACCCCCCTGATTCCATGCTACTACTTGTGCCCAGAACAGAAAAAAGATTTTTTGGACCAGTCATGCCAGGCTTGACTACTTGTTCGGATTGAGAGAGAAAGGAATGGAATTTTCCCGGTCTGCCTATTCCCCACGAGCTCTACGACAACGAGTGCTCTGTCCCGGAGTAATACGTTACGTGAGAATGCCTGACTACTCACTTACCCCTGCCCCCTGTCTTGAAATCCAGGGTTGGCTAAATCAGGGGTTTACTTTTTTTACCAATAGAGTTTTGGGTTAAAAGCGGATTTTGACTGTAAAACCGGGTTTCGAGGGTAATAGCTGAGCTCCATAGTTTTATCTACATATAATTCAAAATCTTTGAATGTTTGAATCATTCTTCCATGGTTATTCCTCATTGTTTATGAAATCCTGACACGGCCAGTATTAAATCTCCATGTCTATAGGTAGGCACATTACGGAAGATACGCAATACGTTCCTAAATCTTAAAACTTGGCAAAACTCATATTCTATATTTACTGTAATAGCAGTAAAATCCAATAAAACTTGTTGGGACGTAAATCTATCAACCCTGGGCAAATTCCAGGTAAAAAACCCAATAAAACCCAACTACCCTGGGCAAATTCCAGGTAAAAAACCCAATAAGACCCAGCTACCCAGGGAAAATTCCAGGTGAAAAATCCAATAAAACCCAACTACCCTGGGCAAATTCCAGGTAAAAAAACCCAATAAAACCCAACTACCCTGGGCAAATTCCAGGTAAAAAAACCCAATAAAACCCAACTACTCTGGGCAAATTCCAGGTAAAAAACCCAATAAAACCCAACTACCCTGGGCAAATTCCAGGTAAAAAACCCAATAAAACCCAACTACCCTGGCCAAATTTCAGGCAAAAAACCCAATAAAACCCAACTACCCTGGGTTAAACCCAGACAAATTCCAGGTAAAAAACCCAATAAAACCCAACAACCCCGGGTTAAACCCAGATAAAACCTGTGAAATCCATCAAATTCATTCTAAAACCCACCAACCCTTGGAAAATCTAGCAAAATTTAGCTAAACCCAGTAAAATCCAATTAAACCTCAAGGTGTTAAACTTGGTATCAAAACTAGGTTAAACCGGTAAAATCTTGGTAAAACTCGTGGGTAAACCCACCTACCCTGGATAAATCTCAGTAAAATCTTGGTAAAACCCCGGAAAAGCCCGAAAACTCAGTAAAACCCAGCTAAAACCCGTGGGTAAACCCACCAACCCTGACGGAAACCACTCAAGCCGAGTTCTACAACATAGGCCCGAACTGAATCCAACCAGTCAGTCATTCAGCCCTCACACTACTGTACATGAAGCATGGAGCTTCTACAGTTCCAACCAAAAATTATCCCATTATTCCTCATCTCCTTTTCACCCTTCGCCTTCCGCGTCGCGCAGTCAACTTCTCACTCAAATCCAAACTATCTATCTATCATGATGAGGTTGTTCCGTGTGTATGTGGAGAAAAGGATACTTGGGGCTCCCTTCCAGCGTCCAACTTGTAACATTATTTCAGAAACGGAGCCCAGCACGGAAAACAGAGACGGAGGGGTGAATAATGCCCAGACCAGGCAAGGCATGGCTTCTCCAAACAACTTCCAGCTACTTTTTAATGTTGTCGACGACTCTATATGAAAATGTCAGTGGTTCGTTTTTTATCAAGACCAAGACCCATGTCATGTGCAAAGTAGAATAATTTATTGGATTATGTAATCTATTAGGCTTTCTCCGTGTGGTTCGGGCTCTTTTAATGACGATGATCGGCTGGGTGATAGGCAATACTAACTGATTTTCAGTGGAATAACAGATGAAGGGGTGCGTAGAGGGTAGTCAGGGCTTGGTAGTGTAGCGTGTATCGATTGGAGACTGATGTCATTATTTTCATATACGACTCGGTTCAGAAGCTAACCCTTATCTGATACCGTGTAATGCCTAGTCATACCGCTTCTATCACAAAAAAAAAAATCTAATAAAACCATATTTTACTGCCGATTAAATGCTCATAGAACTCCCTTCAGTTGAAACAGCTATATCTGTACTGTTTATTATGATTCTAAGGGAGCTGGATTCTTAACGTTAACATATAGGTACATTATGAGTGCATTCGATTATTCTTTAACGCATTTCCAGTGCCACGAATTATCTTTTAATGCACTAGTTGATTCACAATCACAACTCAAAGTCTTCATACTTAATAAACTTCTATTCACCCTCCTAGATGTAATTCTGTGTTCGTAATTCATTCTCTTTCCGATAACATACATAAATATAAGTAAAGGTGCCATCGTAAAGATTTATATAAGTAATTCTAATTTCTAATACATGCACGTTTCATTCATTTGGTGTCCTGTGAATAAAATGTAATACTTTGAGCGTCTCGAATATTCAACGGACACACAGATATTCATCTAAAAGAGCGCTGATTGGGTGGCCATGCAAAAACTAAATTTCCATAAGATTTAAATGGGAAACTTATTATTCAAACGCATAAATACATCTGTTTATGAATTTCGGTTTGCTCTAGATAACTGAAGCCTGTGGAAAGATTCTAACTTTAGCTACTTATTTGAACGACCCGATTGAGTCCCTTATGTGATTGCCATGTCTGTCCGTATGTGTAACACTCGTTGTGCTTAGTTGTCAGCTGCATATATAAAAACGGTTAATTGGCACCGTTCGCGAAGCAGCCGGGAAGCAAAGATTGCAATGTAATTACGTGTGTAATTCGCATATTACATCCGAAAAAGAGCAAACATATAGTATATTAAAAAATCAGGAACGATTTGTTACCAAGTTATATAAGAATAATTAAATGATGGGATTTAGGAAAGTACGAACATTTAGTATATGTAAATTCGTATTACCGGAAGCACCTTATATAAATTTAAATGACTTTAGAGCACCCTTTCTAAAGAAAAATATTTTTTATCTTGGATGGTAGAGCAAAACTCTGAGTAAATCCAAATGCCCTGTGGGCTACGTGAAGTAGAAATAAGAATGTACAATTCCTGATTGTTCGTAATAATTTAATAGCTGGAAAAGCGGATGTGAGAAAACCCTCAGCCAACGACGAAAGTTTCCTGTTATAAAGTTGGATATTCACTGTTGAAAGCCAAGCAAAAATATTTGTAAGTATCGAATTGCGCTTCAGAAGAGTCCACTAGCCAATCGAATCGAGCCATATTAGGGAATAGTAGATTCTCGTGTTGAGATTTGCCAGAGTGAGATACAAATTGGGCTCAATTCAGGACGAATCCCAAAGAATTCCAGCTTCCATGGAGTAACAATGCACAATTACTTTGAGATTTCCATTCAGATTGTTTGTAACATCCCATTACTTACAAACGAGGTATTCCTTTTTTGTCAAGAATTCTCTTTGTACGAGGCCCATCAACCTATCAACTCAACCTCAAGACAGCTTTCTGAGACCTTTTCAGTTAAAGGGAAGAAAAAGATGACGAAGTCGACGAAGTTGTAAAGATTCGTATACAAAAAAGAATACCAATCTAGTCCGCGAATGTCAGCGTTCGAAAAATAGGAAATCACCAAAAATCACCTGGGTCACAATTCTGGCGTAAAACATGTTTAAAGCACAGGTAGTGCATAGAATTCACCGCCAATTACACCCTGTCAATTGCTCGAATGTTATAAATATGTAGGTACACGATTACCTTGAAGCTTAGGCTTGTTTGGTAAATAAAACCAGATAGACATTGACCTCGTTATAAACACTGAGGGCTTTTAAAGGTAACCATATTGTGTGTTTTTTTTAGAAACCCAACCTAAATAGCAGCGTGTGAATCGCATGATAAAACACAGCTGAGCTGAACTGACACAACTAACTAGTGACAAGGAGCAATTGCGTTAGTTGCTCATAGCTTGTAAAAATGAGACATGGTTTGTTTTGGTTAAATCATTCGTGAGCGTTTTCAAACCTTAGCTTGCCTGACTAGAACAATCAAGAGCTTCATGCAGCAAACATGGCGTATAAATACACTAGCCCAACTCGCGAAGTTCAACTGAAAAAATCATTTAGTCTAAGAAAATTCAGAAGATCAATTGCCGAAGCGCAAATGGCCGGGAGCAATTGACTTCGGACGAGATGAAGCAAGAATTGTTTCCAATACGAACATTTAGCCGTAGAGTTTAGCTAAGGAAACCAGAGGAAGCAGTTCCTTGGCATATCCAGTATCGAACCCTATTCGGTTGCCAGGTTCATGGTTCATACAATTACTTCCATTTGAGAGGAAGTAAGAAAACACATCGTCGGTGTGTAACATACACGTGCAAATAGTAATGGCACTGAACTAATACGAGCAGTTTAACTTTCCTCGAATCATCTTGAACCATAGAAAACTTAAAGTAAACTCAGGCCGTTCAGTGGGAAAAGCAGAAGGTAAAGTGGAAAATTCCTTTGGGCTGCTCACAGCCAGTTGAGCCACTAGTGTTGTCGTACACTGTAGAAAGGCAAGCCAGAGATTTACCATATTTAAATTCACCCAACCGAATGAGGCTGCATTGAATTAAATTCGGCAAATACAGTTCACGAGGCTTCTTCGTAAAGTCAATTGCTGGCCAATTCTTTCGTTGTTCAAACTGCTTCTTGCTTGTTTTACCCCAAAACAGACAATCCTCCAAGATCCAGAATGTATTTTGTAATGAGAAAAGATTGGGAGTAAGACAAGAGGGAATGTATTGCTGCTACACGCTAGAATGACAATGGAAATGGGTATAGGCCTATAATTTATTATTACAATGAGATTGGGACCTATACCCTTCCAGCTTACCAAACATTCCAAAGTGCCCGGATTTCATTTTGAATTCCAACTGGAATTTTTGACTTTAATTTCCTTGCTGTTTTAACTCATGTCACCAAGGAGAGTTCTTCTGGTGAACAGGAAGGAGGATCTGCGGAGACAAGAAGTGAACGGAAATTATTGTCATCTGGGATTTGCATAGTTTCATCCTGAGTGAATTGGACGGCCGCATCGTACAGACTCTCGACTCGCTACGATTCTACGTCAATTGCACCTCAGCCAATGGGTCCCTTCAATTTCGCCCTGTGCTTCGCAAGTGTTCAGCTATTCTAGTATGTGAATTACATTTCAGCTTTTCCCGAAATCCTAACTTAATTTGACTTATTTCCGTACGCTACAGCCAATGCGGCGAATAGAACGCCATGTCACTTCGTTGCGTTTTCTGCAAGCTTAATATAACTTGACATGTGTACCTACATAGAAATAGACTACGTTCTACATTAACTATGAGTAGAGTGAGACAACATGAACATGACTGAGCCTAACACAAAGTACGGGATCGATTGACACGGGGACCAATTGACGGCTACACGCTTTCTACTTTGCATACCTCCGAATACGGATACAGAGTTAAGTTAAGACTTGAGAAAGCTCCTTTGGGCATAGTGCGGAATACGTAATTCCTAATGTTATTACCAAGACTTAAAACTAAAACTCACCAAGAAACATCTTTCCAAATCTCGAGCCGCTTATTGTAGCTCAGAGCGTTTACGAAACACCGAATTGGGAATTTTTAAATAGAGAACAGAAGACCTTTTGACTTTCCTTTTTCCATGTAGCAAAAGTAATTGATTTTTCCTTTCGGTCCCTGGCACGTGTGCTCTAGAAACTAACTTCATTGTAGCACCACCACCATAATGTAACCCCAGCATATTTTGGGAATATGCTTGTAGGCATTGATTTGATTGTGTCTGGTTAATTGAGTTTACGTCAATAGCACAAAGGTAAGGCAGGAGCTTCCTGGATACTTTACCACATCAAAAACAACGGACAAGATGAAATCGGAAACTACATATAAGTATGTAATGTGCGTAGATTCAAGCCGACACTGCAGATTCAATTTCTAATTGACTGAATGCGGAACAGGTTCAGAGTATTGACCTTTTTTTGTTAATAAATATCCCACACATTGGAAAGTTTAAACATACATTTTACAGACGACAGAACCAGCAAGAGCGCCTTAATATCTAATTTTTCATTATGTACTGTTAACAATATATAGTCCCCAGTACGGCAGTCTAAATTATATCTACGGATCGGTATAATTAGCCTTACTAAACACCAAAAGGTTCAATAATTTTTTTTTCATGTACATCCAGCTAAATATGAAATTACTGCTACGACTTTGTCTTTTAACTTCCATTTTTGATCGGGCCTGAATATAACAATAGTAGGGTAAAATCAAGACAGAAAGATAAATATTTACATAAATAAGCATTCCTCAAGACTCTAAAAGATGACCTTTGTGATAACCATTGGCATGCATCCTTGCTCAGTTGAGTTGTCGCTGTATTTACATATAATCCTTAACTCAGAAAATTAAAGGGTTGCAATTTTTCCTTTTGTCTTTATGTTAATAGTTTAAAGTTTTAACATATTTCAAACGCTTGATGACAACGCCGATGACGAAGGATGGAATTTTTATACTATAGTATATCGATCGATTATTCCAGTATTTGAGACTAAAGTTTAGATGATAGACATGCTTACGACGACTAGTAAAGAAAAAGGGTAAAGGGTACACACATAAACAAATGTGTTACCAACATTCCAAAATTCTAAATTGTTAAAATAATTAATGGATTTTTATTTTTATAAACACAAAAAAAACGAACCGTGCCAATCCAGTTCCAGAGTTTCCTGTGAAGTTTGCTTATAAACAGCGTTATTCTACGAACCTTTCTCAGGACAAGCGATCCATCTATACTTTGTAGTTCTAATCTCCGGGAACCCGAAATCCTCTGTTCAAGTCATTTTACATTTAGAACATTCTCATCCTATCCTGGGTGTATGTATGATTCTATCCGTGTATCTGAGCGTTTGGGGCTTTTCCTTCGTCTCCGGATATGCTAATAAATATCTGCATTTATCACTGTTATTCCTCAGTACTGAAGCAGTATTTAAGTACTTACCAGCTCATAACTAGTTCAGCTACACAGATCAGTGCACCCAAGCACCGATTCGTGGGCGATACTTATGTATCTGTGCATCTCGTATCCTGACTAACCTGTACTTCATAAAAAATATGAATTCGTATGAAACAAAATCCATGTATTTATGAAATGATTTGCCCTGATAAAGTGTTAAAATATGTACCTATTGTATTCATATGTACTTTTGAAGCATGCCAAATGTTAGCTTAATGAAATTATTAATTTGGTAATTATTAATTATTAAATTATTAATTAAGTTGAAAATTCGTACTGCATCACCGTACGTTCAACATTGCTCTGTCGACGTATCCTTCGGTCAATGATTTCGTCGGTTCAAAGTGTTTTCCATTCTTTCAAACTTTTAAAGCCTAAAAAACACGGTAAACCGTCGGAAAATGTAATTAGAACGTTTGATTTATATGATATTGCATATTGCAATTCCAGGAACCACAGATACGTCATACGTCATACATGCGGGGAAATGCCGCACTGCCTATAGGAACAAAATGGAAAAACAAGGGAAACCCGTTGATATGTTGGTATTAGGGAATGTAATATTGATATTCAATAGTATTGAAATATTGAAATCTTGCCCATTTTCCTGGTATTGAAATATTG
>JAQFXY010000587.1:0-22232 GCA_034693865.1 Ceratophysella sigillata | reverse complement strand
ATCCAACTCTTTTTCAATGAGGATATTTTCCCTGGTCAAATTGTCGATTACGTTTCTAGAATATTAAATGGAATACATATTCAGCTTATCCATCATCCGTTTACTGAAAATACCAACGCAAATATGCATGCACGTTCCCATTGTAATAAAATAATGTCTTTAGAAATACAAAAGATTAACTTCATGGCTCCATAACTTCAATAGTGGGTAAAAATCTTAAATCTCTACCAAGGCTTGGCAGGCATAGAAATATATTCTTAAATGCAATTCTTTGTGGATAGATCTGTATCTGTATGCTTAGCAATTCAATTTTGAATCGCTTTTACTTACTTCATGTACACTTTCTGGATTTTTTATTTGGGTTTCGAATCTGATACAGATTCGCGTATCTACGTATACTAAAATTTCCTAGTTTGCTTTATCGATTATAGAGTGGCTAATAAAATAAGCAAGCAATTACTCACCAGAAGGTAATCTCGTGTATGTGCATTGCTTTATTAACAGGTTTGGACTGAATCTGTAGTGGCACAGCTTACTCAAAAGTGAAACTGCAGTGTTAATGCAATTACAGGGATCAGCCTTGCGCTATTTTTGCAATTGCTTTATCTATTCTCGCCTCATCAGCGCATCTCATGGAATTTAAAGGAAATGAAAATCTGGGAAACCTAATACCATGAGTCTGTTACTGGCGATTTCGGACCATTGCCCTAATTGCGCTTCGAAACTGTGCCCTCTTAACCATTTTAAGCTATGAAGTAAATGCATAGCCTTGGACGTGACGGGAGAAATGCCGTCCGTTTACACGCAGCCGAATAGCGATTTGATTGAATTTAATTTAAAGCAAGTGCATAAAAGTAAAAGGAAAAATTACTTTTGATGCTTCATGGCGGCGTTTGATTCTTCCAAGTATGCCCGTTTGTCATTTTCCATAAGACGAAGTTGACGTGTGAGTCTGCCTAATTCTTGTCTAGCGAGGATTTCTGTATTATCCTCCGCTTCCGAAGACACTGGTTCCGTCTTACCGCGACCCAACACCATTTTCGAATGTTTTTTATATACAGCCAAATTATTCTGATTAACTGATTTTTGTAATAACGAAGTTCCGATACATTATGTGACTACTGGAATTTGTTCATCAGATATGTTGTAAAAGAATTTGGCTATACCCTTTCCATCGACCAAACATTCCTTTACTTTCTCTCCGGTTTTTCCACGGTAATAGTCCTTGTTATGCTCGGATTGGATGAAAATCACCCTATGTAGTAATGGAATCAATCTATGTACTTGTCCTAATGATGAAGTAAAATCAATTTCACGGCTGGCTGAGCCAATGTCAACCCTATGAAATGATACCGACTATTAAAATTATTATTTATTTCTAATGAGAATCGCCAGTAGAGTTAGCTAACCTAGAATGTGGCCTACCTAGCTGGAAATAATTCAAAATTTTGGATTTTCGAAAAATTTCAGTCGAAAAACTATTTATTTGAAATTTTGTAAACTGTTTTTTTAATAAAATCGTCAGCCTTGCATAAGAAGCATGCAAGCCTGCTGTTATTGATTGTTGATCGGAGATTTTTTTTTTCTGAATCCAATTTGTGAAACAATTTATTTTACCTTAATCCAATTTGGAGGGAAATTAATTTTTCCCCGATTCTAATTTTTGCAAACTTTGTCTTTTCCTGAATCCAATTTCGAGAATTTTTTTTTGGCTGAATCCAATTTGTGATATTTTTTTTCTAAATACAGTTTCTGATTTTTTTTTCTGAATCCAATTTGTGACAATTTTGTTTTCCAGAATCCAATTTGTAAAAATTAAACACACACGCCAGCTATTCCGATTGTAGATCGGGGATTCGTCTAGTGAATTATATTTATACACTTGCATGGAGTGCCGATCCACACGGAACAATATTAAAATATCGAGGCGAATTTTGTAACCATTATTGTCGATGCTGTGAAGAAAGTGAAACAAAATGGAAGAACAATAGTATCGAGAACTTTCGTGCGGTTTTAATGAGTCTGTTCTCGTCTCCATTTTCGACATGGATTTCCGTAGTCTAGATACATGTTAGGAGTTAATTACGGTACTATTTCATAGGGCTTCACGGGCTGAAGCTTGCTGGCTATAATACTTTTCGATACACATTGAATGAAGATAATAAATAATGTGAAAGAACAAAGTTCATCACTTTAGTGTACTACTAATAATTGATTAATATACAACATAAGCGTCCGTTATTTAAAAAAATATACAGGGGCTATAATAAATAAAGGTCAGTGGTGACATAAAATATAAACTAATTCATAAGAAATAATTTTAAAACAATCTGCAAGATCTTTCAAACACCATATTCAAATTAAACTAAGCGTGCATCATGCAATGCTGAGTATGATGAATACGAAAAAACCACGGAGAGGGCTACAGGATATTCGCGTTGGTTTACTTATAATCACAACTTATTGATCACGAACAGAGGATTACATTGATCATCACAAAATTCTACTTTGAGTGCTCTTCTTTCGGCGTGTCCTTCTCCTCTGCGATTCGGGGAAGTGCCGCAGTTGTGGTTGAGCCGTGCGACGGCGGGTCCACCATGGAAACACTCACAGAGACCGTTGATTGGCTCGAAACAGTTGTGCTGCTGTGGGAGCTTGAAGCGAGATGCGGGGAGGAAATGGTGACTTTCGGAGCCGGATTTGTGCAGAGCGGAGAAATTGCTTTGGTCTCCCGTGAAAGAGCCTGCAAGGTAGAAAGATCATAAAATATATTTTTGCATGTTTGTCGCCCATCTAAACCCAGTATACTAAATACTAAATTATGAATAAAGTAAGATTTGGTTTGAAAACTTTATCATATGGTTCTCAATCATATTTTTGAGGATTCCCAGGACGGATTATTAGGTTACGTGAATTTAGAAACTTTTGATTCCAAATCCAAGAGCCAAATCGACGACGTGTTGTACATATTGCTTACCGTATGATGCCGATCCGGGCTAAGAGCCCTTCGCAAAAGCGGAGAGGCGGGCTCGGCCTTCTTAGTTCGATGAAATGGAGCCTTGGGACTCACGGACACGGCCAGTGGACTCGGTGACGGAGTCCGAGTCGGAGATGAAGAAATAGGTGAAGGAGACGGAGTTCTGGCGAGCGGACTGAGCGGGTAGTGACCCACGGACTTCCGACGCGGCGAGTGAAGCTTGTTTGAGGCATGATGATGATGAAGCTTGTGTTTGAGGCCGTGGAGACTGGAGGGACGCTGGAAATGCGAATGACTTTCCGGAGAACTGGTCGGACTCGAGTTGGACGTTGAATGCGGAGACTCAGGCGGAGAGACCGGCGGCTGACTCACGTTCTCCACGGTGAGGGACTGGAAACTCCGACTCGGCGTGAGCGAAGAGTTGCCTAATGATAATCTCAAGGAGGATGCCTCCTGGGACGTGCGCTTGCTGCTCAGAGTTTTCAAAAATAAAGACTTTCTCCGTTTCTCTACAGTTTCTCGTTTGGTCTTTCTTCCTTTGAGAGGAGATCGAACCATTTTGGATTGGCCAGGCTCCCGTCGTCGCCCACCAGCACGAATAGACGTGTTTTCCAGTGGTGTAGCCCGAAGAGTGACTTGGTCTCCGCGGAGCAGGAGATGCATAACTTGAACGTGTAGCAATCCTTGAGTCGATTCTCCATTCACCTAAATCCATCAGAAGAGAAACCATAAGTCCCTCTCTAAACCTGGAAAGCCTTTTGTTTATGCTCGACGGTTTACCTGAGTAATGAGGTCCCCAGCTCGTAAGCCAGCTTCAAAAGCAGGGCTGCCTTCTGTTACGTCCTTGACGAGGTGCTGGACTGTGTAGACATTGCTGTCTCCAAAATAGACTCGAATGGCTCTCATTGTGAACCCAAATCCACGCGGACCCTTTCTAATGATGATGGGCGGCTTTAGACTGTTGCAGAGATCTCGGGACGGAGAACTGTCTCGAGAACTGGCCGAGCTCGAACCGCCTCCCGGTGACGCAGCAGCCTTCTCAGTGGACACGATGAAGGATGAGTCAGTGGCGTCTCCTGGAATCTGGAGTGAGAGTCCATAGGCAGACCGAGATTGTTTCATGCTCGATGGTGAGGTGCAATTAGGACTGGACTGGTCCGGAGGGGTTTGAGTTCGATCCTTGACCCCAGCCAGAGCTTGTGCGGCCTTAAGGTTTAAAGAAATGCATTTGAGTAAAAATCTCTTCATTTGAAACCTATTATTTTTGTATAACTACTATTTGTATACAAAGCTAAATCGTGTGATTTGGTGATAAGCAATTGTAGGTCTTGGAAAAAGCATGAATTAAGTCTACCGCACGTTTGCGGTCTAAAGTGCGTGTGATTTTTTACCGTGGGCTTGGCTCCCGCTGGAAGTTGATTGTCCGGAATAGCAGAGATTGAGAATCGTGGCAGACTCTCCCTTCCCCGACGACGACGCTGAAGCTGAGGTGAAACGTCTTCACTCGAAGATTCCAGAGCGCTGAGCTGAGACACGAGTCGACCAGCCAGGACCTGTAATTGATTGATTGATTAGCCTTCTGCCTTTCGTTCTGAAAATTCCGAAGGGACTTGATTTCTAACCTTGTTCTCCTTGTCCACCAGCTGAGCTAACTCAGGCGGAATCTCGACGCTCATGTTGAGAATGGATAGGCTGGAGGTGGTATTGTCCTTTGAGCCGTCACTCCCGGTTTCACTCGAGTCCAAAGACTCCACGCTCCCAATCTCACAGAGCTTCGTTTTACTCTGACTCTTTCGATACTTCTGAGAGCAGGAGGAAAAGCCAAACTCATTGTCGTCAGACACGACCGCATCTTCCCCATCCAAGTCGTGATGGTAACGGTCCACACGGGCTGTTGACAAACAGCGTAAAATTAATACAAACAGGTCTAACGATTCTGTAATGTTAAGAGTATACACAAAACATTCAGCTCACTGTCGAAATACGAAGTGTCCTCGTCATTCTCCAACTGTGGAACGAATTCAACTTTTTGTCTGAGCAGCGAATTCCAATCCACTCCAAAGAAGTAAATGTGCTCTTTCACTTCCTGGGACCCACCAGTTCCCAAACGATCCCGAGGGTTCTGCTGTAGTAGTGCGGATATAATATCTTTCGTCTCCATAGCAACTGGCCATTCTTCATTATTTGGCCACTCAATATCATCTAATCAGAGCAGAACAGGAGTGGGTGTTAGATATGCATATTATGGATACTTCCTTTATCAATTTGGCTCTTAATTAGTCTCGTCACGTACCATTGACCGTATGTGCAAAGAGTTCCTCTGGAGTTTCTCCAAAGAACGGGACACAGCCAATTATAAATTCATAGAGAATAACTCCCATCGCCCACCAGTCTACTGGTTTTCCATAACCTTGGCGCAGAATAACTTCAGGAGCGATGTATTCCGGTGTGCCAAAGACTTGTTTATCCGAAAACTGACGAGTTTCTCGATCGATAAAACCTTCGTAAAGGTTGGTGGCCACTGTTTCGTCAATAAAAGCATAACAATTTTAGCTCCCCAAGTCGGACATTAAAGACAGGTTCGGTTGTTAGTTAGTGCGTGCGGTTCCTAGGGTTTATCGCTGGACGAGGTGTAATCTCGCTAAGAGCAAAGTTGGAGCGAGTTAAAGGATACGCGGAGGTTAAGCTAACACCGAACAAACTTCGACACCGTCTCAATAACTAACGAGAACTGAGTTGCCTGTCTTGCCTACTCTCAATTTCCCATCTCCTGACACTCGTTCATGTTTGCCAGGTGAAAAGTTGGGAGAAAGTTTGGGAAAAAATGAATGCCTGCGTTGGCAGACAAGAGGAATGAGTAACTTACACGACATGAGACCCATTTTGCTCAGCCCAAAATCCGTGAGCTTAATATGCCCCAGGGCAGTGATGAGAAGACTGTGAAATGAAACATGAGCATTACTTTCAACTAAACTTTCTCACACGTGATTGAGTGAAATTGGGAAAGTTGACGGGAATTACTTGTCGGGTTTGAGATCTCGATGAACAATGCCGTAACTATGAAGGTACTCGACTGCCAGGAGGGTTTCCGCAAAGTAGAAACGAGCCATGTCCCCTGGAAGCGGACCCATGCTCTTCAACAACGTCGCACAGTCCCCGCCCTCCACGTACTCCATGACCAAGCACAAGTGCTTCTGGAAATATGAACAGGCTCAGGTGAGGAGCTGGAGTCAAGCGAAAGTTAATTGCGACTGTCACTTGTCGTCCCTTACCCGCGTCTCGAACGTGCAGTACATGCTAACCACAAAGGGATTGTCCGTAAAGCTCATAATGTCTCTCTCCGCAAACACCTGATCCATCTGATTCCGGAGGATTAGGTTCTGCTTATTAATTTTCTTCAATGCGAATCTTTGGCGAGTCTCCCGATGTCGCACCAAGTAGACGGCACCATAAGCTCCATTTGAAATCAATTTCACAATTTCGTAGTCCTGTTCTGAAGGGAGCTTGGCTCGTACCTCGTTCGCGTCACTGCTTTCCTCTCCGGCCTTCTGTCCGCCGCTCCCACATCCACTCGAACCCTCGCTCAGACTTTCTCCGCTCTGAGTCTGGGTGTTCAGCTCGTGCTGCAGCTCTATTAAAAACAGACAACGTATTCAAAATACGGAACCCTTTTTCTGCAATAAACTAAAAATTACCTGCTTGGGAGCAAAAGGGTTAATGCAGATATGCATCTTCACTTCACATGCATTGGCTCGATATACTACTGTTTAGCGTAAAAGCATTATGTACGTTTTATGTTTAGCGTAAATCTATAATACGCCCTTGGAAAGTTTCAGAACATTTAGTTTCAGAACGTGACTGTATGTAATCAATTTCTCAGATGGAGGACGGACTGCTTTATATAACTCCCATTTACGTCAACTGATAAAGTTTAAACATTTATAGGCATCTAAAAGGTTCTATAACTCGCTTCACTTATGTCGGACTGGTCTACAAAATGTGCATACTAATCGTTTAATAAGTAATAAACCAATTCCCCACATGCGACCCTCAAGTGGTGATTTGCAACATTCTATGAGTCTTCTGATAAAAAAGGAGCTGAATAATTGATTAAACTTCATACCGGCAATGGGATCACGGTTTAAGCCCAACTTATTGATAATATACTGCGGAATGTCCGTCGTGACACCCTGAGTCACTTTGGCCTGGCCTTCCGCCTGTTCCAAAAGATGGTAGAACTCTTCAGGGTCAAACTCGAGGCATTCAAGGAGGCGTGCTGGACGGGACACCATTAGCAAAAGTTTTTTAATGAGCCCGGTCAGGTACGTGGAGGCTTCAGGTGACTTCTCCTTGGTTTCACTCAAGAGTCGCTCCAGGTTCTCGGACATTTCATAAAAGTAACGACTGGAAATTAACTTTTCCTGGGATTTGCATAAGCAGTCTCGTGCCATTTCAATCACTTGGTGATGCACGAAGCGGGCCACGGCAATCGAATCCGGACTCAACGTTTCACAACCTCCAATACTTTCCAAAGTCTCATTTTCTCCAATGAAAGTGCGGAGTTTCTCTTCCATTTGTTGAGTGGCCTAGAAATTGACAGAGTCAGCTTGTCAGCTCTGCCCTTCAAAGCAAACTACTACTAATATATTTACAACGTGTCGCTCTTCTCCTTGAAAATACTTTCCCGAAACACGAATAGGTCCTCACATAAACAAACCCAATCACCGCCTATTCAACCCACCCATTATTTATTTACCAACAAATATCCGCTCAAACCCAGAAAAAACTCTAGTTTGAACTCTTTTTCCAATAATTAACTTGTTGTTCCTTACCTTGGGAAACCGCTCCTTGTACATCGTGTTCATCAGAACGATCTCGTTCTCAATTACGGGAGATCGGATGGGACTACTAGAGAAGCGGAAGCAGAATAATAAAATATTAATGTTTCGATTAGGAGATACACTTGTGGGAGTAAAACCAAAAATTGTATATTTCTACTTCTAGAAATTGTAAGAATGAGAAAGAAGAATGCATCAATAGAGGAGCTTACTCTAATGTAGCAATGCATAGCCATGCCAAACTGTGAGCAGCGTGAATGAATTGAAAAATTATTCAATATTAATCACAACCATCATCTCAGAAGAATCAGTTAGCGCCCACGACCTGCTGGCCTCCCAATAAATTCCGTTTAGCAATTATATATTCCAAACGGAAGGGAAGGAGAAACCATAGCAGCCTTTCCTTCTTGACTTAAGCCGGATACATGAGTTTGACGCAACCCTTTCACGGACTTATGCACAGGAAGAATAGTAATGCGTCCTTGAATTCATCCTTTAACTCCTTATAAGTGAACGACTCACCATGTCGAATCCCAATAAAAAAATTACGTGTAGCTTTATCCCATACTCAGAATCGGTTCAGTTCCACCAAATTTCCACATTCGACGGAGGAAACTCTAAGCTTCCTTGGAAAATACCAACAGTCGTCTAAGTAGCATTAAGTTACAAAATTTATGAGAATATAAAAGGAGCCATAAAAGTGCATTATGCTTTATCACTCCAGGCGCTCAAAGTTGGGAAGACGAAGTGGAAAGAGATCGCGTTGAAATAGAATACGACTGTGCCTTGTTGAACAGTGTAAGATGCTCTTTGGTACGAATGCTGAGATAGGTGGCCATGGTCATGCTTGGAAGATATGTAACAAGAAATCGATTGTTAAGCGATACGAACTACGGAATAAGTCTTAAGTGATAAGTGCGCCGTAGTTTGAGGAAACAGAACGGAAAGCCAGACATGACAACTGTCACACGCTTCCCTTGGGAGACGCTCCTAGTCGCCTCTTCCTATCGTGTCAGACGAAGGGATAAAATGCGGTGATGTGAGGCATAAAATTCAAGGAATAGATTCCCGTCAGAATATTCTCAGCCTGTTGTCTTGCCTCATGAAACACATGAGTCAATGTCATAATGCAATATTTAGTGAGACGACACGTCACGATGAGAGAAAGACCTGGGCATATACGGATAGACCGCATAGTCCATTTGTCAAATGGAGATTGACGAAGAGGTTAACATTAAATTCTTTATGTTGCTCTTCCGCCCACCGCATTCCTGGGAAGGCTAAAACGTTCGCTGTGGCAAAAGTTCCCTGCAAAAAACGTTCCCTCAAAAATGTGTCCCCGAGAAATTCGAGTCGATTTTGACCAAAAAAGACAAAAAATTATGTTTAATCCATTTCCCCGATATCTAGAGCAATCTACTGCATATTTCAGCTACTATATCCACTCTGGGCCCAAAAGCGATCAAAATCGACGAAATACCCGAAAATCTGCGTTTTCCGGCAAAGGCAAAGTACTTTGGGGCGTAAACTCTGACCTTAAACTGTAAATTATGGTCGGGTACTCTCAGTTGTGGCTAGGTTAGATATATTGTAATAATTGGATTTAGCTTATTTAGGTTTGTAGAATTTTTTAGTTCGAACAACTTATTCGAGGGAACTTTTCCGAGAGAACTTTTCCGTAGAGCCGCATTCCTTCTGCTCCACTACTACTACGTTAGTTAATACTAAGCAGTAAATTCCTCGACTACAGAAGGCATGGCAGCTAAACGGAGAGTTAGTAAATGATTTTAAGAAGCAGTCCTACTCATGAGTGCAAGAAGGCCCTCATTGTTACGCAAGTCAGTGTTAGTGGAAAATAAGTTTAGCCAAGATCAGTAAATTCGTAGCACTATGTAGAAGAAGAGAGACGTGGACTAACCTTAGGCTTCTGGAGCGCGGTCGGAGGAGCGGAGACCGGTGACCCTCTTCCTCGAGACTAGGATTGCTTTCATTGGATGAGAAATGGCGAGGGAGCGGACCTGCCTTGTCCTCCGCAGCAGCAGCTGGAGCACAACCCCCTGCCAATTGATGAAGTCGTTCCTGACTGGAGCACTGGGACTAAATAAGCACAAAACATTGTTAGAACAAAAGGGCGACCTCCCACGGTCACTATCGATTTAGTATTACGCATTAAACAGGCAGACTCATTGATTACGACCTATAGGCACTTTCTCCTGTAAGCCTCCCAACATAACGGTACTTTATCACGACAAGCATTGGAGAGAGATGAAATACCAATTTATGACTCTGTAAAAATTGCCAGAGTAAATGAGCTTTGTCAAATTACGAAGGAGCTGCTTGGTCTCCCCGAGAATTCCTGGAACATGAACAAGCCTATAAAAGACATTTAGGTGACTTACAGAAACCGTTGAGCTTCCCGGTGTCGTGCCGTAGCCCGAAGAGGGCAGCGAAGCCACGGACCATCGTCGTCCATCCGACCTCTTTACAGAGGCGAAAGCGAAGTGCTGGCTGGGAGACATTCTCGGACTGTCCAGTGGGCTTCCTACTTTTTGTTCAAGCAAAATAAGCAAATCCCATTAGTGCCCACTACCAGACTCATAAAACTCTAATCCTTGAGTCCATGTCAAGGACTCACTGGAACGGGCCTAATTAGTTTTGATCTAGGCTTCTCTTACGTCACGAAGGCGACGGGTGCGCTTAATTACTTTGGAAGCAGAGCCTAATTTATTGACACAGCCGCATGTCGCATAAACTGTAAATCAGGTCAGAGTAGTCCGCGGACGGAATTTGAGAAGAGAATCTCGAGCTTACCGGAGACGGGCGAGTGGCATCGAGGCGGTAGAGTGGGCGACGTGTTTGCAATGAGACTCTTGCGATGTTCCTGGACTCGACTGCTGCGACGAGAGAGGCATAATTCCTTCTGTAAGCACAAAACAAAGATCAAATTTCAAGTTAAAAACCGCAGTTGAGTCTTTGTCTTTGACAGCTAAAAGCAATTACGGAGTCAACACAAGAAGCCTTTATTGTCTCTTCCTGAGACGAAACGAGCCTACTTACCCTTAAGCAGTAGCACCAAACAAATACTCAAGCATCGTCCACTAATCTAAAGCCACCTACACACCGACCACGAAGTAAGTAAAACTAGTAAGGCATACCAACTCTGGTTCTTGATTAAAAGCCAGTACAAAAGTAATGTCAGGGGTGAAGGATGGAGTCAGAGGGAAATTGGGAACGTGGAAAAAGTTCCAGCGAAAAATTGTCCACCAAAAAGATGCCCCGAAAATTCTGTCTCAACAACTTCTCCAGTTTACAGTTGACCTGAAGCTGTAAACTCAGTAAGGTTAAGTTCGGTTAGATATCGTGACATTCGACTGAATGTATAATGCTAAAGTCAGGCTGGGTTTGGCGAATGTATTTTAGTCGAACGTTCATCTTCGACGGAACTTTTTTGAAAAGCTTTTTAAAATGGAACTATTTCGCATGGGATTTTTTGGTGAAATCCTGAGCAGAAGTGAGAGTGAACTGGGAGCGTGAATAAGTTTGAGTTTGGAGTGAGAGTACGGGTGATCCGTTCTGTGCAGATAAGGGAAAGACAATTAAGGCAGAAACTAAATTAGAGAAACCAAGAAAGGGAGAAAGGCAGGAGAAAGCATAATACGCCTTTCAGAGAAAGCACTTGGTTCTCTTTCAATTAGACGCAATTCCATCGTCTCTGATTCCTGGAGTGAAAGGAGAGAAAAGTACCTTGAAGTGCATGAGCGAGGTGACAGAGGGAAGGGGCAGGGTGAGGTTGGGGCGGCCGCCCTGTCGCAATTTCGTATCCGAAATACTGCGGGGCAGGCCGCCTGTGGTCGTGCCCGACGTGGAAGGCGACTCGACGGATGCGGAGATGTCCGTCGTCGTGGGTTTGATCGGATTCCCATCTCGACCCTTTGTTTCAGACGTGACTGACTGACTGGCTTGAGGAGATAGTTGCTGCATGAGAGAACTGCAGGAGGAATTCCACCACTGAGTTACGATTAATTATTTTGGGACTGGGCTGCTGCTGGTCCGCACTCATCCTCATCGAGTCCCACCATGCCTCAACAACTACGTCTATTGTGCAACTTTTCCTGCTACCGTCGTGTTGGCAAACAAAAAACTCGCAAAAAAATAGTTCCCAAAGACTTTTGGAACTTCTGTCTATTTTGTTCCAGTCTTATGTAAATTACACATTTTACTAAACATTTAATTGTCCTTGTTGTGGATTTCCTGAGCTACGTATTTTGAGAATACATAAATTGGTACAGTGGTGGTGGTGACAGAGGCTACGTATCCAATTAAATTTTGCAATATCAACAACAGAATGCTTTCGGGAATTCACAGAACTTCGAATTGCGTCGGTGGCTTCACAACGAATTAAATTCCGGCCAACCAATCTGTCGACAATGCATGTATTGCAAGATTTCCGCAAATAATTTTAGCAATTAAATAAGTTTCTTTTTAATGTTAGTCGCCAAATAGAACTGGAATCCGAACTACTGCGTAACTGAGGCTGTGGAACCGAATCCGAGATCCCTAAGCTGCACAGACCCACGTCGAGACTACAATATGCACATCTAGTTTTTGGAACAATACTGGGCGGATGCGACATCCCAACCAACCCGACACCACCACACAAGTCCCTATCACCTGTCAACTCAAACACGTTATGAACGAACGCACGATCCGATCATCCTCTCCAGAGAATCCAATCCACAATTGACTTGCTGAGAGAGGACCTATAAATAAGCTCAATTCCTTCCTGCCTGGGACCCAGACTGTGAATTTAGACACAAGACCAAACGGAGAATCTTCCTATCCCATCCTTCACTTGTTTCCTTTTTGCATTATCTCCTTGCTGGAGAGATAGGCAAAAAATTCTTATTTTTTACTCGCACTCTGCCACTCGAGACAGATGCTATCCAACTGAGTGTAGAGGGAAGAGGATCCGAGGGATCTTCCCTCACGCTCCGCTTTTTTGGCAAGCATATAAGCAGTCCGGCTCTGAGCTCGGGCTCGACACTAAATAAGTGCAAAGTGAAGTACATGCAATTACATACTAATCAACTCCCCGTATAATTCTAATCTCCATGTACGTACGTATATAAATAAATAATGTACGGATAGGCGAGATAGGGAAAATCCTGGAGTACAACCGGCTAAATGTTCAACCATGGCTATGCATCTCTGCGCCTAAGTATCTGCGCACGTGCTCGGCTTTGAAGTTTGGTAAACAATTTTCAGCTTCAATGTGAAACAGGAATCTCTCATAGCAAATGTAGCACAGTTGAATTTGCCTAAAGAATAACCCGTCTTTTTCATCTTTTCTTTTTTCACTGAGTTTGGGACGCTACAGAGGCAGGTTGTTACCCGGTCCGTGTTTTTCGCATTGCTCATTAATCCAATTCAGATGTTCATTAGAAGGTCAAAGATGACAAGGGTGCTATCCCATTAGGAGAAAGTGAACCGGAAAACCTTCAAAAAAACCTGTTCCGTAGCACCTGAGACCCGGGGATCGAACCCCGAAATAGCATTGGGTAATACCCACGCATAAGCCACTCGGGTTTTCCAGTCCCTCTTTGACTAGATAACTGTGCAGTGTGCGTGCATGTATGCTGTATCAATTGAACCAGGTTACTACTATCCTAACCTCTGGCTGCAGTGCTTTGAAGTGGTTCGTGGGTTGCTAGTACGTATGAATCCACCTCCACAGGAGATATTGGATTTGGAATGACGAGGCGTCTCCACTCCATCCTACAGAGTGGAATAGAACGGAATAGTGCATATTGCGTACTGCTCAACCTATTAAAGGTTGTTATCCCTTTCCAGATATAGCTTCATACATTATATGACAGAACATGACACCAAGCCTTTTTTTTTGGATTTGACGTGTTACGAGATTAAAGGTAGATTATTATGCCTATGCAGGTGTGAGTGTTTTGTCTCAGCCTCCCTACCTTCATCAACTATACAGATTCAAGGTTAGGTTTAAATCATTCATCTCAAAATAAGGTTCATGTCTGATTGGAATAGCATGCCATATTACGGAGGGTTAGATGCCAATGCATGTCCCTCATTTAATTATGGAGAAACGAGGCCCCAGGTGCATGCTACCGTCCCTACCACTAATGCTCATAAATCATCTGCGGCTTCTACATAAACGTGTAAAGCGATTAGTTCTCCTAATTCCATTTGCAATTTTTTAGAGCAGCAAGTCTGGAGAAAGTAAGTAGAAGTAGACTAATATTTCGGCTTCCAGTTTACAAGTAGGTACCTCAAAAGTACGCTTGTAGAAGTGGAACACATGCAATATTGGAAGAGTATAATTTGATCTAGATGCGACAAAAACCTTATTAAAACCTTAGCCTTCTTCCTGACCCATTCTCAGAAAATTGCCTACTATCCACAGTTGTCTGAAACAAGTTGTGGCAATTTAGAAGAAAGGAATAATTATATGAACCATGGCGGATAATGATCGTTTTTCGTAACCCAATACATGCGACCGTATCGGATCACGTTAGCGTTATTACTGCATGCCAACCTATAATCATGCTATTATTTCTAATGTTCTGAATATGCTCGGCTGATGGTGGGACTTTCTTTGTCGGACAATCGATAAGGACGAGATTGAGCAGCAGAGACTTATGACCATTATTGTGAAAGTAACTATTGATCTTTAATTGCCTTACCCGAACGCACCTTAATTCCTCTAGAATGAGCTGAGAAATTGATAGTCTAATCGAGCGATGGGAAGATTCACCTTGACGTCCTCAGTGCCTCCATTCTAATTCTCCATTGCTAATAAGAGCCACTATGTCTGACCAGACGAGAGAGGGAAGAACTGCGCTGGATGGTCCGTGTATCACAAACAATAGAGCCCAGCTCGTAGTGGAGCCTGAGAGGCTGAAGAAAGTATTCCCACTGACACCTGAGACAGTGGGAGAAATGGAGTGTTGGTCATGAAATACTTGAGCCCGAGTCAGTCTCTGCCAAGTGGAAGGAAAACAAATAAAGGATCAGCCTTTCTGATCCATCCTGCTCCTTCCCTACTCGTTCTGTGGACAACTAGCGGGTTGGCAGTGGCGGAAGTGGGGCTATATACTTGGCAGGTAGTAGAAAGAGAAAGGCGAGATGACAGGCTGGCGGTGCACCAGCACAAGCAGCACAACTGGAGCTTCACTACAACCAGAGTCAACGGGAGAAAGAACTGGCTCTCTCCAAGACCATTCTGTTTTCCCCAAACAGAGGCCTGCGCCTTTCACCCGCTCTCATAGTGCACAGCGGCTAAGCTCCGTCACACGTCAATTGGTCACTGCCATTTGTGTTGGGTTCAGCTTATGCTATCCATAAGTTATTACAGGCAAGGCTAAACGCCTGTATTGCGTTCGCTCCTTATCATTCGTGCCTTATCACTATCACCTACGAACTAAAACTGCAGCTACTGAGCTATAATTTGGAATATGGGGTCAATTACTCATTCCCGACTATACGAATCAGCAGTTACGCATTAATTCAGTCCATACCTCAGACAGGGAGGCGTATTTTCACCTATGAAATAAAACTGCAGATAATCTTTAGTGCTGCGCTTGCTTCGTGTACTGATGTTTCTTAAGCTTGATTAGCGTTCGTTTTGCTTCCTTTATTGTGCCTTATGCTTAGTGTTTCTTATGATTCCTTAGTGGTTACCTACACATTTTGGATGCTTTCCTATGTTTAGGTTTAGTCATTTGGTTACTTCAGACATTTTCTTCTGGCTATGCCTCGTCTTATCGGTTACAACCAACATAGACTAGTGGTACAAGGCGCCTGTCTTCTTTTGTATTCACATCAAATTAGGTGAACAAGGGTTTCGATACCCTAACTGAGCCCGTGTCGTAAGAGTTCCGGAAAAGTGACAGCCCCACACGCTAAATTGTATGTTCTGAAGAGAGTGTGAATGCTGACAAGGCAGTAGTTCTCGTGAAGCAAGCAGAGTCGTAATCAAGGAGGATACGACATGGTGGAGATAACAGGAGCGGAGATGTTGACCTTACATCCTGGACCGCAGCCCGATACGGGATGCAAATGAGGAGATTGCCCTTACCAGTCTAATCCAAGGACTTATGGATTTTATATACTTACTTGGACCGTAGTAAAGAACACGAAGGGATTTCAATTCCTTAGTATTCAGCAGTAAAACCATTCATGCATACAATACACGTCTAAGTCTAAGGATGATGTTTGTCTGTAATGTAATCTACCTCAGCATTCAAATTCTCTCTAATATCAGCTTAATATATCCTGCAACTACCTCATTCGTAAACCTGTATCTGTATCACTAGTAACACAAACAATTCAGCATCAAATCAAGGGATCGATGGTTTCTCAAAGTCTGTCAGGCCGTAAAGGTATATCGGACTATAAACCGCCCATTTTATTTTTTTATTTATATTGGCTTGGGACAGGTTATAAAACTTGTCGAAAACTAACTTTTACATTTTTACTTTAAATGGGGAATGGGGACAAACGAACTCATTTTGAGGCATGTTTAGTTAGTCTATAAGACGCAGTATATTTCTACTTATGCCTATGCCAAGTTATGCTAGATATGAGGAAAACGAACAACTAAGCAGTTTCTATTTACCGAATGTATTGGCTGTACCGTCGTATATTGTAGATTACGTTAGGCTGTGAGGAAACACTGAAATGCCATTATGCAAATAGCATGATTAAACTATAGTACAACGCATGGGAGGCAATTGACGGGGAGGAATTGATCGGGCACAATTGTCAGGGCAGAATTTACGGGTTACGGGTCGGAATTGAGGAATGGAATCCTGGTCTGGAACTGAATCCGGATTTCTGGCATAGCTTCAAAGTCCCTCTGAGTTGTGCATAGAGTGACATGGGGAAAGGGAGAAAGGTAACAAGGCACATTTCTCTTCCGTTCTCCGTTTTGTGAACCAGTTTGGTTGGAATGGGCCCGTGGAGCCGAAATGGAGCCCAGGTCTCCCTCGACTACAACACCACACTTCCACCCGCATGCATCCTTTCTTCGCCTATGTAAAACAAGCTCCTCTCTGGCTCCATCGATTGATTGAGCCGCGCAAGACTTTTCTCAGGAATTCGTGAATTTCGAGCCAGAGACGAGGCCGCCTTCCTCAGAACTCTTCCATCCATCCACACCTCCTCTGGCCATGCCACTTCCTCATTCACATTCAATTTCCAACTCCCAGAAATGTTCATCACAGATAAACTTCATTCAAACTTTCTTTCTCTCAAACCCAGGTTTGTCAATCCATTTACAAGATACACAAAATCAATAGGCACAGGCAGCCGTCCCTCAGCGGAGATCATCCGTGGCTGTAAACAAGCTTGATTACAGGGAAAGGAGTCAGGAACGGTTGAATGCTTCTTTTGATTAATAATGGACCAAAACCCACCCAAGCCTAATCGCCAATCATCGCCCACTCAGGCCCGAGTGACGGATTGAGCGTGGGTACAAGGAATAGAACATACCAAACACCATTATCCTAATCAACCAAAGCAGATCATTCGAGTGCCAGAACAAACCTGGGGTCAGTTTATTATCAGATCAAATACTTTGAGAAAATCTCTGTCGAGGATGACTGCAGAAGCAATTAAAGCTCAATAGCTCAAGCTGACAGTAGATGCAGGCCTTCCTACGCGGAAATGGATCGAACATTGAACAAACTTTAAGAAGAATCCCAATATTAACTTTCGTTCCCTCTTCCGCTCTGAATATTGGCAAAGTAATAAAAATAAGCACATTGACGTTTGACGTTCCACTGACTAGAGTAAGCCTACTTCCTCTCAGTATTCCATTCACAAACTTTCTCATTCATCTTTACTCCTAATCCAATGCAGGTACACATGTACGTATTATATACATACACCTTGACGGCTTCCTTCTGGACCCGCTCATCTCAGGCTTCTAATAATACCTTATTTCAATTCCCAATTGAGAGTCAAGAGGTGAGATAATCCAAACGGATTCTACAGCCACCGCCGCAATATGAAATCGAAATATAATGCGTTTTAGATCCACTATTAGCCCCATTCACATGGCTTAAGGACAACTTGGGAACACTCTTGAGAAAGATCAAAATGTCAAGTTTAAAATTGAACTTCTCACTCAATAAGCCACAGTTCTGAGACGACACTCGAAAGAGGACTCGTGGGGATTTGAGTCTGAGAGGAATATATGTTTCTGCATGGCTTTGAAGAAAAATATGAAATACACGGTTTTTGAGAATCTCGATTACGTTTTTGATAGGATAAGAGCAAGGATCTATAGGATCTAGAGTAGCTATTTATAAATTTCTATTTCAAGTTTCCAGCCTAATAAATCAATAGTTGAATTTAGACGTGACCTTCGGAAATGGATAAAAACTTCAAAGGGTTAGAAGGTACTATGATGTACGTCAGTGGGAATTGAAAACAAATTTGGAAAACGAGAAACGCAAAGTTTCACACTGTTTGTTTCATTTTTCTACATGACCACTTTCCTTTTCATCTGAAGAGCGAGAGAAAAAGATGAATTGTGTGGGAAACATAAGTTGACATTCCCATTATTTACCCATTTTCAGATCACAATGGATTCCGTGTAACTGAATTCTTGGTCTACTTTTAGAATTCTCCGCAAGGTTATTTCAAAGGTTCTACGAAAAAGTTCCCTACTAAAAACTACCCCACACAAGTCCCTTCATATAAATTTGCCATTTGAAAATACTTTCGGCGCAACTACTGCTAGAAATTGAATTCAATGACGGGATATTTAGCCAATACTGAACTGAACGCAACCTGACCCCAATTTATTTGTTTGAGGTCAGAGGCTAAAAACAAGAGTTTTCGGCGCAGGTTTTTTCAAGGGAACTTTTTGTCAGTTCCAATTTAGGGCTAAACGAAAGGACGATCGGATGGAAATCCTTGCACAGTATTTACTAAGTATGCCTGTGAATAAAATCTTCCATTCGTATGCAACTGGCTGTTCTCTATTCAGCAAGGCACACAAGGCCCACTCTACCAATATTGACTTAACCTAATAAATAAAGTGTCTTCAATTATGAGAGTGTGGAACCATTTTCTTTCTTTCCAAACACAATCCATCCGTCTTTTTATGCTCTCAATTGATGTGGAGCGTGGAAGGCTGCCGTTAAGCCTTTTCTTCAAATGATCTTGATCTAGAGCGATTGCTTTAAAACACACTCAAGGCTGATGTGGATGTGGACCTATGTAGGAAAAGCTCTTGGGACTGATTACTGTTTGTTCTCTCCAAAAGAATTCCAGCATGTTCCACCCACATAAGGGATGGAGGAATGGGCTGTGGACAGACAATCACTTTTATTCGCTCAAAGACTCGTCTCAATGCTAAAATAGCCCCGTAACTCTTGAACAATGCGAGACTACTTAATGTAGGTCAACCGAGTAATAGGATAAAATTCAAACGCTCGTTTGGTTCTATTTGCTGAGCTTCAAAGGAACTTAAGTAAGGATTTCCCCAGCACAAAATGTGAGATGGGAAAGGACTTCAAAGAAAATGACTCTACAAGCATTCACAAGGAACCAGAATGATTTTGACGAGAGAAAAGGATTCACTATTATGTAAACCTGATGCGATGGTTCTATTTATTCAGAGTGTGGCTTGAGACCGAAGCGAAGCGTTGGCCCGTGTCTCTAGAATTACTAAACCTGTTCTACTGACATCCAACACAGTACAAGCGCATCTCATGTACAGCTCTTCGGTTCTACGTCTATGGATCCCCATAAACTGAGCACCATGCACTGGGATTCTGATTGGTTGGATTAGTTAGGTTGGATTAGGTATACCTAACAGCCTGAAAGGTTTTTAAGAAACTTCACCAATGCTAACTAGAACTAAATGCCTAAACTCGGTACGGGGACACTCCATGATACTCCGGTTGGTGGAATTTGAATGGGCTCCCTAATATTGTAAAGACCCTGGTATACAGACTGTGCAGATATTCGTGGTAGACATTGGACGCTGTGCTGCTATGACGAGAGAAGGAAGAGAAGACATGCTGACATTAGCATTGAAAACTCATTTAAAGCTTGTGTGAGTAGAAGTAAATGGGATGAGGGCCAATGTTATTCGAGGCTATAATGGCAATTTAAATGTGAGTAGAAAGTGACAAAGGGTTGGGGAAATGGGAAGAGCCTATAAGGGAACCCGGGTAATAATGGAGAGAAGGTCGGATTTTCCCACTGTAAGGTCGGAACGTGAACCAGAGTTAAAGCGTGTAGAATAATATGATTTTCACATCAAAAGCGGAGCGGAGAAAGCGAAGCCGAGATAAAGAAATTGGATTTTTCCTTACCGGGGACGAAGAGAGATTGGGTGCGGAGTGGCCCAATGAGGATTTCCGCATTCGCATCAAGCTGAGACTCCCTGCGACTTCACTACTGCTCGTACCTGCACACAAATTAGTAAAGAGTGATAACTTTTAATGGAATCCTACTTGCAGCTAGCTCCTTCTCTCAATTCCTACATGTGGATTTACTACGCCTTTACAAGAAAAACTATTCATTTTTATCTGGGCGCCAAGATGTCTAGCATGTTTGTGTAAACACAAACTTTTTTTTTTGACAAGCTACTTCCTAGGAGGAGAAGAAAATAAAAATTAACTATGCTTGCATGTTGCATGCATGCGGAAGACAATTATTTAAATCTCAACTTACCTCCTGTAATTGTAGGTGAATCCGTCCTTCGTCGACGACGGGCATCATCTGAGGTCTGGCGATTAAAAGAGCGGAGGTACCAGGCGTTCGGCGGACTAGTATAGGCATGAAATAAGGGGCTACTCATCGGCCCAGCAGGTTTTGGGCTTTCTGGTTCCATAACTATTAACTTGCGTGACGGGGATACCATCCTGAGCTCCTTTGGAATCTGTAAGAGAAAGTAGTGGAGATAAGCACTAGGGAACAATTGATTGAGATTGAGAGGCCGAGTGGATCTGGCGAGTTCTAATTCTGCAGTGCCCAGACAGTTTACATCAGACCTGGGTCAAGCATGAGCATTTAGCTGGAGCTCCATCAACAATACGGTCAGAGTCATTGAATGCAATCAAGTACGCGTCGCGTGGGTAGATGTTTGCTTGTCAGAGACAGATACAGAACAAGAACATCTCAAAATCAAATGTAAGAAACTGTAATGAGAGGGCTGAACGAGAACCCTAAGGTTATCAGGTGAAGCTCATTGACATTTACCTACATTTACTCTGTTTCTTCACCGTAGCTTGTATTTGTATGTCTCGACAGTTCTACACATTTACCCAAATTCACTGCCAACTGTGACGCTGGTGCTGCTCGTCCTTTCCAAACCATAAACATATGGCATCGTGCCTACATTCACGTACCCATCCCCACGCCGCATAAGGACTACATAGCAATCTTAAAAACCAAGTTTCCATTGAATAGTAAATGGGCTGATTTGGAAGGGGGAAAGCCAGAGAACCACAATGGCTACAAACACTTATCTCATCACCAATAACATCAATTAAAATTAAATAGAATATCAACAGATCAAAATGAAACAGTTGTTGACCATTGGGAATTACACGCTCCATTACTCATCTCACACCCACCCACTGGCTTGCATTGACATTTCAGCGTGCTAAATAATGGAAATCGAAGGGAAACTCAGTGAACTCTTGCCATATGCCAACAATCATAATTGACAAAATCACAAAGCACACAACAAGCTAATCTTTTCAACATCCCCCTTTCTACTTATATCAGGTTCTACTACACAAATCAGTGATAATAAACTAACTAGTAGATGGTGCCTATGGTGCAACTTACCCAAGTTAGACGTCAGCTAGTTTAATTTTTTTAAATGCAATATGAAAAAGTATGAAAAAGTAGACCGGTCGGTCTAGGTCGGTGATTATGTCGAAATTATTTAGATACAACACCCATACCACGAAACCTCCCATCCCCATAGGTACCAGGGAAAAACTTAGATGTTCCAAAAATTATTTTTAAAAAAAACTTTCGGGTCCCGAAACCAAACCTTGATTATTTTTATAAACTCCAGTGAATTTTTGGGTCCTTGAGCGCTATCCAACCCCAAAAGTATTTCATCATTCTTAACCTCAAAAAAATTTCTTCCGCTTTCTGCAAATATTGCATTCGACGTAAGCAAATATTATTTTCAGTTGTATTTGTAAAACCTTTTATTACAGGTAAGTACAGTTACATTTAAGTATTTAAAATTGTCCAAATTTCTTTAAAAAATATCTTATGGCAACGTGTATACAGAATGTCCAAATGGTAATGCGAATTTTTTGAAGTTCGCGAGAAGCGAAATAAAGGCAAAATCAAAAATTATGCTTAGACGCTTCCCCGCGAAATTCAAAAAATTCGCATTACCATTT